>CAJUXJ010001866.1:0-46832 GCA_910589775.1 Avena eriantha | reverse complement strand
TCTTTTCCTAAACCACCACGATGGTCATTGCATGTGTCTTCCTTTCCTAAACCACATGGATCCACCAGAGTCCTTGCATGTGTGTTCTTTCTCTAAACCACCTCTAGAGTTATTGCATGTGTGTTCCTTTCCTAAACCACATGGATCCACCAGAGTCATTGCATGTGTCTTCTTTTCCTAAACCACATGGATCCACCAGAGTCATTGCATGTGTTCCTTTCCTAACCACATGGATCCACCAGAGTCATTGCATCTTTGTTCTTTTCCAAAACCACCTCGAGAGTCATTGCATGTGTATTCCTTTCCTAAACCACATGGATCTACTAGAGTCATTGCATGTGTGTTCCTTTCCAAACCACATGGATCCACCAGAGTCATTGCATGTGTGTTCCTTTCCTAACCACATGGATCCACCAGAGTCATTGCATGTGTGTTCCTTTCTTAACCACATGGATCCACCAGAGTCATTATATGTGTGTTCCTTTCCTAACCACATGGATCCACTAGATTCATTGCATGTGTGTTCCTTTCTTAACCACATGGATCCACCAGAGTCATTGCATGTGTGTTCCTTTCCTAACCACATGGATCCACCAGAGTCATTGCATGTGTGTTCCTTTCCTAAACCACATTGATCCACCAGAATCATCGCATGGGTTTTCCTTTCCTAAACCACCACCAGAGTCATTGCATGTGTCTTCCTTTCCTAAAGCACATGGATCCACAAGATTTGTTGCATGTGTCTTATTTTCCAAAACCACATGGATCCACCGGATTCATTGCATGTGTGTTCTTTTCCTAAACCACCACCAGAGTCACTACATGTGTGTTCCTTTCGTAAAGCACATGGATCCACCAGAGTCATTGCATGTGTGTTCGTTTCCTAAAACGCAAGGATGCACCATAGTCATTGCATGTGTGTTCTTTTCCCAAACCACCACCAGAGTCATTAGATGTGTGTTCCTTTCATAAACCACATGGATCCACCAGAGTCATTGCATGTGTGTTCCTTTCCTAACCCACATGGATCCACCATAGTCATTACAAGTGTGTTCTTTTCCTAAACCACATGGATCCACCATAGTCATTGCATTTGTGTTGCTTTCCTAAATCACATTGATCAATTGGAGTCATTGCATCTATGTTCTTTTCCTAAAGCACCACCAAAGTCATTACATGTGTGTTCTTTTCCTAAACCACCACAATGGTCATTGCATGTGTCTTCCTTTCCTAAACCACATGGATCCACCAGAGTCCTTGCATGTGTGCTCTTTTTCCAAACCACCTCTAGAGTTATTGCATGTGTGTTCCTTTCCTAAACCACATGGATCCACCAGAGTCATTGCATCTGTGTTCCTTTCCTAACCACATGGATCCACCAGAGTCATTGCATGTGTGTTCTTTTCCTAAACCACCTCCAAAGTCATTGAATGTGTATTCCTTTCCTAAACCACATGGATCTACCAGAGTCATTGAATGTGTGTTCCTTTCCAAACCACCTGGATCGACCAGAGTCATTGCATGTGTGTTCCTTTCCTAACCACATGGATCCACCAGAGTCATTGCATGTGTGTTTCTTTTCTAAACCACATGGATCCACCAGAGTCATTGCATGTGTGTTCTTTTCTAAACCACATCTAGAGTCATTGCATGTGTCCTCTTTTCCTAAACCACATGGATCGACCAGAGTTATTGCATGTGTGTTCCTTTCCTAACCACATGGATCCACGAGAGTCATTGCATGTGTGTTCTTTTCCTAAACCACCTCCAGAGTCATTGCATGTGTATTCCTTTCCTAAACCACAAGGATCCACCAGATTCATTGCATGCGTGTTCCTTTCCTAACCACATGGATCCACCAGAGTCGTTGCATGTGTGTTCCTTTCCTAACACCACTGAAGTCATTGCATGTGTGTTCCTTTCCTAAACAACATTGATCCACCAATTTTATTGCATGTGTGTTCCTTTCCTGAACCACCACTAGAGTCATTGCATATGTGTTCCTTTCATAAACGACATGGATCCACCAGAGTCATTGCATGTGTGATATTTTCCTAAACCACAACTAGAGTCATTGCATGTGTCTTCTTTTCCTAAACCACATGGATCCACAAGATTCATTGCATGTGTCTTCTTTTCCAAAACCACATGGATCCACCAGATTTATTGCATGTGTGTTCTTTTCCTAAACCACCACTAGAGTCATTACATATGTGTTCCTTTCATAAACCACATGGATCCACCAGAGTCATTGCATGTGGGTTCCTTTCCTAAACCACATGGATCCACCATAGTCATTGGAAGTGTGTTATTTTCCTAAACCACATGGATCCACTAGAGTCATTGCATTTGTGTTTCTTTCCTAAATCACATTGATCCACCGGAGTCATTGCATCTATGTTGTTTTCCTAAACCACCAGCAAAGTCATTACATGTGTGTTCTTTTCCTAAACCACCAAGATGGTCATTGCATGTGTCTTCCTTTCCTAAACCACATGGATCCACCAGAGTCCTTGCATGTGTGTTCTTTCTCTAAACCACCTCTAGAGTTATTGCATGTGTGTTCCTTTCCTAAACCACATGGATCCACCAGAGTCATTGCATGTGTCTTCTTTTCCTAAACCACATGGATCCACCAGAGTCATTGCATGTTTGTTCCTTTCCTAAACCACCTCAAGAGTCATTGCATGTGTATTCCTTTCCTAAACCACATGGATCTACTAGAGTCATTGCATGTGTGTTCCTTTCCAAACCACATGGATCCACCAGAGTCATTGCATGTGTGTTCCTTTCCTAACCACATGGATCCACCAGAGTCATTCCATGTGTGTTCCTTTCCTAACCATATGGATCCACCAGAGTCATTGCATGTGTGTTCCTTTCCTAAACCACCACCAGAGTCATTGCATGTGTGTTCCTTTCAAAAACCACATGGATCCACCAGAGTCATTGCATGTGTGTTCCTTTCCTAAACCACATGGATCCACCAGAGTCATTGCATGTGTGTTCTTTTCCTAAACCACATGGATCCACCATAGGCATTGCATCTGTGTCCCTTGCCTAACCGACATTGATCCACCGGAGTCATTACATATATGTTCTTTTCCTAAACCACCACGAGAGTCATTGCACGTGCGTTCGTTTCCTAAACCACATGGATCCACCATTCATTGCATGTGTGTTTCTTTCCTAAACCACATGGATCCACCAGAGTCATTGCATGTGTGTTCTTTTCCTAAACCACCTCTAGAGTCATTGCATGTGTCTTCTTTTCCTAAACCACATGGATCAACCAGAGTTATTGCATGGGTGTTCCTTTCCTAACAACATGGATCCACGAGAGTCATTGCATGTGTATTCTTTTCCTAAACCACCTCCAGAGTCATTGCATGTGTATTCCTTTCCTAAACCACAAGGATCCACCAGAGTCATTACTTGTGTGTTCCTTTCCTAACCACATGGATCCACCAGAGTCATTGCATGTGTGTTCCTTTCCTAAACCACCACCAGAGTCAATGCATATGTATTCCTTTCATAAACCACATCGATCCACCAGAGTCATTGCATGTGTGTTCCTTTCCTAAACCTCATGGATCCACCAGAGTCATTGCATGTGTGATATTTTCCTAAACCACAACCAGAGTCATTGCATGTGTCTTCTTTTCCTAAAACACATGGATCCACAAGATTCGTTGCATGTGTCTTCTTTTCCAAAACCACATGGATCCACCGGATTCATTGCATGTGTGTTCTTTTCCTAAACCACCACTAGAGTCATTGCATATGTGTTCCTTTCATAAACCACATGGATCCACCAAAGTCATTTCATGTGGGTTCCTTTCCTAACGACATGGATCCACCAGAGTCATTGCATGTGTGTTCCTTTCCTAAACCACCACTAGAGTCATTGCATGTGTGTTCCTTTCCTAAGCCACATTGATCCACCAGATTCATTGCATGGGTTTTCCTTTCCTAAACCACCACCAGAGTCATTGCATGTGTGCTCCTTTCAAAAACCACCTGGATCCACCAGAGTCATTGCATGTGTGTTCCTTTCCTAAACCACATGGATCCACCAGAGTCATTGCATGTGTGTTCTTTTCCTAAACCACATGGATCCACCATAGGCATTGCATCTGTGTCCCTTTCCTAACCCACATTCATCCACCGGAGTCATTGCATATATGTTCTTTTCCCAAACCACCACAAGAGTCATTGCATGTGTGTTCTTTTCCTAAACCACCACAACGGTCATTGCATGTGTGTTCCTTTCTTGAACCATATGGATCCACCAGAGTCATTGCATGTGTGTTCCTTTCATAAACCACATGGATCCACCAGAGTCATTGCATGTGTGATATTTTCCTAAACCATAACTAGAGTCATTGCATGTGTCTTCTTTTCCTAAACCACATGGATCCACAAGATTCATTGCATGTGTCTTCTTTTCCAAAACCACATGGATCCACCAGATTCATTGCATGTGTGTTCTTTTCCTAAACCACCACTAGAGTCATTACATGTGTGTTCCTTTCATAAACCACATGGATCCACCAGAGTCATTGCATGTGGGTTCCTTTCCTAAACCACATGGATCCACCATAGTCATTGGAAGTGTGTTATTTTCCTAAACCACATGGATCCACTAGAGTCATTGCATTTGTGTTTCTTTCCTAAATCACATTGATCCACCGGAGTCATTGCATCTATGTTCTTTTCCTAAACCACCAGCAAAGTCATTACATGTGTCTTCTTTTCCTAAACCACCACGATGGTCATTGCATGTGTCTTCCTTTCCTAAACCACATGGATCCACCAGAGTCATTGCATGTGTGTTCTTTTTGTAACCCACCTCTAGAGTTATTTCATGTGTGTTCCTTTCTTGAACAACATGGATCCACCAGAGTCATTGCATGTGTGTTCCTTTCCTAACCACATGGATTCACCAGAGTCATTGCATGTGTGTTCCTTTCCTAAACCACCTGGAGTCATGGCATGTGTGTTCCTTTCCTAAACCACATTGATCCACCAAAGTTATTGCATGTGTGTTCCTTTCCTATACCACCACTAGAGTCATTGCATGTGTGTTCCTTTCATAAACCACATGGATCCACCAGAGTCATTGCATGTGTGTTCCTTTCCTAAACCTCATGGATCCACCAGAGTCATTGCATGTGTGATATTTCCCTAAACCACAACCAGAGTCATTGCATGTCTCTTGTTTTCCTAAACCACATTGATCCACCAGATTCATTGCATGTGTGTACTTTTCCAAAACCACATGGATCCACCAGATTCATTGCATGTGTGTTCTTTTCCCATACCACCACCAGAGTCATTACATGTGTCTTCTTTTCCTAAACCACATGGATCCAAAAGATTCATTGCATGTGTCTTCTTTTCCAAAACAACATGGATCCACCAGATTCATTGCATGTGTGTTCTTTTCCTAAACCACCACCAGAGTCATTACATCTGTGTTCCTTTCATAAACCACATGGATCCACCAGAGTCATTGCATGTGTGTTTCTTTCCTAAACCACACGGATCCCCCATAGTCATTGCAAGTGTGTTCTTTTCCTAAACCACATGGATCCACCAGAGTCATTGCATTTTGTTGCTTTCCTAAATCACATTGATCCATTGGAGTCATTGCATCTATGTTCTTTACCTAAAGCACCACCAAAGTCATTACATGTGTGTTCTTTTCCTAAACCACCACAATGGTCATTGCATGTGTCTTCCTTTCCTAAACCACATGGATCCACCAGAGTCATTGCATGTGTGTTCTTTTTCTAACCCACCTCTAGAGTTATTTCATGTGTGTTCCTTTCTTGAACCATATGGATCCACCAGAGTCATTGCATGTGTGTTCCTTTCCTAAACCACATGGATCCACCAGAGTCATTGCATGTATGTTGTTTTCCTAAACCACCACTAGAGTCATTGCATGTGTGTTCCTTTCCTAAACTACATGGATCCACCAGAGTCATTACATGTGTGTTATTTTCCTAAACCACCTCTAGAGTTATTGCATGTGTCTTCTTTTCCTAAACCACATGGATCCACTAGAGTCATTGCATGTGTGTTCATTTCCTAAACCACCACCAGAGCCATTGCATGTGTGTTCCTTTCCTAAACCACATGGATCCACCAGAGTCATTGCATGTGTGTTCTTTTCCTAAACCACCTCCAGAGTCATTGCATGTGTCTTCTTTTCCTAAACCACATGGATGACTATAGTCATTGCATGTGTGTTCCTTTCCTACCCACATGGATCCACTAGAGTCATTGCATGTGTGTTCTTTTCCTAAACCACCTCCAGAGTCATTGCATGTGTATTCCTTTCCTAAACAACATGGATCCACCAGAGTCATTGCATGTGTGTACCTTTCCTAACCACATGGATCCAGCAGAGTCATTGCATGTGTGTTCCTTTCCTAAACCACCTGGATTCATTGCATGTGTGTTCCTTTCCTGAACCACATTGATCCACCAAAGTTATTGCATGTGTGTTCCTTTCCTAAACCACCACTAGAGTCATTGCATGTGTGTTCCTTTCCTAAGCCACCACCAGAGTCATTGCAGGTGTGTTCCTTTAAAATACCACATGGATCCAACAGAGTCATTGCATGTGTGTTCCTTTCCAAAACCGCATGGATCCACCAGAGTCATTGCATGGGTGTTCCTTTCCTAACCACATGGATCCACCAGAGTCATTGCATGCGTGTTCCTTTCCTAACCACATGGATCCACCAGAGTCATTGCATGCGTGTTCCTTTCCTAACCACATGGATCCACCAGAGTCATTGCATGTGTGTTCCTTTCCTAACCACATGGATCGACCAGAGTCATTGCATGTGTGTTCCTTTCCTAAACCACCACTAGAGTCATTGCATGTGTGTTCCTTTCCAAAACCACCACCAGAGTCATTGCATGTGTGTTCCTTTCCTAAACCACATGGATCCACCAGAGTCATTGCATGTGTGTTCTTTTCCTAAACCACATGGATCCACTAGAGTCATTGCATCTGTGTCCATTTACTAACCCACATTGATCCACCGGAGTCATTGCATATATGTTCTAAACCTAAACCATCACAAGAGTCATTGCATGTGTGTTCTTTTCCTAAACCACCACAACGGTCATTGCATGTGTGTTCCTTTCCTAAACCATGTGGATCCACCAGTCATTTCATGTTTGTTTCTTTTCTAAACCACATGGATCCACCAGAGTCATTGAATGTGTGTTCTTATCCTAAACCACCTCTAGAGTCATTGCATGTGTCTTCTTTTCCTAAACCACATGGATCGACCAGAGTCATTGCATGTGTGTTCCTTTCCTAACCACATGGATCCACTAGAGTCATTGGATTTGTGTTCCTTTCCTAAACCACCTCCAGAGTCATTGCATGTGTATTCCTTTCCTAAACAACATGGATCCACCAGAGTCATTGCATCTGTGTTCCTTTCCTAACCACATGGATCCACTAGAGTCATTGCATGTGTGTTCCTTTCCTACACCACCTGGAGTCAGTGCATGTGTGTTCCTTTCCTAAACCACATTGATCCACCAAAGTTATTCCATGTGTGTTCCTTTCCTAAATCACCACCAGAGTCATTGCATGTGTGTTCCTTTCATAAACCACATGGATCCACCAGAGTCATTCCATGTGTGTTCCTTCCCTAAACCTCATGGATCCACCAAAGTCATTGCATGTGTGATATTTTCCTAAACCACCACCAGAGTCACTGCATGTGTCTTCTTTTCCTAAACCACATTGATCCACCAGATTCATTGCATGTGTATTCTTTTCCAAAACCACATGGATCCACCAGATTCATTGCATGTGTGTTGTTTTCCCAAACCACCACCAGAGTCATTACATGTGTGTTCCTTTCATAAACCACATGGATCCACCAGAGTCATTGCATGTGTGTTCCTTTCCTAACCCACATGGATCCACCATAGTCATTGCAAGTGTGTTCTTTTCCTAAACCACATGGATCCACCAAAGTCATTGCGTTTGTGTTGCTTTCCTAAATCACATTGATCCATGGGAGTCATTGCATCTATGTTCTTTTCCTAAACGACCACCAAAGTCATTACATGTGTGTTCTTTTCCTAAACCACCACAATGGTCATTGCATGTGTCTTCCTTTCCTAAACCACATGGATCCACCAGAGTCATTGCATGTGTGTTCTTTTTCTAAACCACCTCTAGAGTTATTGCATGTGTGTTCCTGTCACATCCCAAAATTTTCCAAATTTTGAAATGTGAAAATTTTAAACAAAATAAAGAACCAAGTTCTTTGAAATTTCAGAAGGAATAAAAACTTTTGGAACGTTTAATATAATGCCTCCAAAACCCAATCCAAACAAAATGCTTTTTGTTTGTGAAGTGGTGTGCATTATTTAAAATCCCAAATCATGAAGCATGCATGAGCATCTTGACTTAGTTGCATTTTAAAAACCTAAGAGAAGTGAAAAATATCTCAAACCCTAAAACTCTAATTATTTGTTAACACTAAGAACAACACAATACTATGGATATACTCCATATTTATATTAAACAAAAGAACTCATATGAGGGCTAAAAAGATAAAAGACAAAATAATAAAACAATAGAGATTGGTTTCATCCAATTTGGAGCCATGGATAAGAAGATATGAATTTTGAGAATAGAATTAAGAAAGGCAATATTAACTATTAAAGCCAAAGTGAAGAAATTTGATTAGTGAAATTTGAGTTAGAAAGTAAATGTGTTCTATAATGCCCTAAAAACCTAATTTGAGTTTTACAAATTTTTAGAAATTTGTTTGATTCAAATTGGTTCACTAAAACAAAAGTTTTTGAAGAAAACAGAAAAAAAGAAAAACTAAAAAGAATAAGAAAAGAAAAAAAATAGCAGCAGCACAGTTAGCCTGCTCGGCCCAAATCCTAGCCCACTAAGCCCACCCGACTTACCCCTTCCCCCTCTATTCCCACCGTCCCCTCTTCACCCCCTCTCACTGACACCGCGACCCCACTCCACGTCACCCTCCACCTCACCGTCTCCAACCAAACGACGAACAACCCCTCTCCCTCCCTCTACCGTTTCTATTCCGTTCGATTTTGAGCATTTCCGCGAATTAATCTCCACTCCGACGATGCCCTCTTAACTGCCACCCCCTCCTCTCTGTTTTCCCTCAAACCCCATAACCCCGGAGCCACTAGGCTGCTCGGAATCGAGCTCGAACCACCCCGGCCACCGACGAGCTCCGGTGAAGATTCTGGCGAGAACCGACAACCCCACGCCCCCTCTCTGTCCTATAAGCTCTGCCATGCTCGGGTGCACCTACTGACACTTCCCATGCCTTTTTCTCTGCCCTAGGTCGTCGCGACGGTCATCATCCGATCCGTTTCTGCCGCAGGCGTTCACCGACGAGCTCCAGCGAGGAATCCCCGGCGAGGCCGAGCGCCCCTCCCTCCACCACGACCACCATCAAGACCACCGAGACCGCCGCAACCCGCCGGTAAGATCACCGCTTCCCCTACCCCTCTAGAACCACCGGAGCGCCACCCACCCGCTGCGCCGCTGCGCGCAGTCGCTAGCGCCGCCAGTCTGTGGCCGACACGCTGAGTGTCGTCCGATCTGTCACCAGCGGCCAGGATTAGATCCTTAGCCGAAGCGGTACGGGCTAATCTGGATCGCCCGTTGCCACTTAAAATCCATTGGCCCACGTTGATCGATCCGACTGAATCGGTACTGGCCAATAAGAACACGCCACGTAGGCCTGAGCGTCTGTTTAAATTAGAAAATAGGCAGAATTTGTATTAAACTTAGAAATTCAATAACTTTTGTTCCACGAATCAGAAAATACAAATTTGGTGTCTATGGATTCAGAAAAATGAGAGATTCACCGCTGAGGCCTTATTTCACCCTTTAGCTTCTGTAAAATAGAAGTTTTAGGCAGAACCTTTTTAGGAGTATTTTACCCATAAAATTTGTTTTGTAAATTATTTTTGGGTGAAACTTTTTGCTATGGATTGCAAATTGAACCGTCTGTCCAGTGAGACCAAAATATAAATCCGGTTGACTATACCTAATAGCATGGAAATTATTTAGTGAGTTTGGCCTTTCCAAATACTAGAAATTATTGCTAATGGTTACAATTGCATAAATGGTTGCATTTGTAATCTTGCAATTATAAATTGTTCATAAAACACTTAGTAATGTTCCAAACCTTTGTTATAACAATTTGTACAATAAAAATTGCCATCTTCCATGCTTGCATATTTTGCATGATTTTTGTATTGCCATTAGTGTTGATCTTGTGCATGTTTTGTTTTGGTTGTTTTGTTTGATAGATTGTGTGGATTATCAAGTGTGTTACTGCAAAGAGTGTACCAACGCCACCAACTACTAAGGCAAGTGACACTATCATCCTTGTCCTACTATTTTCGTTACACTTAGTGGATTTTTGTAGTAGGCATGATAGGATTACTATGATACTATGCTATGCTATATCCTATTAGGATATCCTTTATATATCCCTTAGTGGAAATACTGTAGTTGTAGTATGCTTATCCCTGCTATAGATTCGGGGTGGAATATACCATATTGTGATTATATGAAGAGTTGGAAAATATATGTTTTGTATAATAAAACAAGTACTCAGTGAATCACCTGGGTGGAAAGTGGATACTCAGTTGTGAATAAGGTGGCAACGAAGGGAACCATGTCTATGGCTATCACTTTCCTGTGTGCACTAGGAGAACACCACCCAGGAACTTAGAGATTGAACATGTTTCTCGTACAGTGGCTTTCGTGTATAGCCACATGACAAATGGGCTCTGGCTTAGTCAATTACATAGTGGGAGACCCATGCATTGGTACCTCTTCAGGTTAACTTGAATTATGCATTGGAGGTTTATCCTTGCATTGGTGCCTGGTAGATGTGTTGGCACTATGTATTTGCACTAGTGGAAAAAGGGCCTCTAGTCCCGGCCCGTAAGGGGCTTTAGTCCCGGTCCTGGTAACCGGGACTAGAGGGGCGGGACTAAAGGCCACCCCCACTACTCCGGGACCAATGGGTATCCACGTGGCCGTCTCTGCGGGCGCGGGGTTCCACCCATTGGTCCCGGTTCGTATTACGAACCGAGACAAATGGTTCTCTGCTGCGGCAGAATTTTAGGCACTTTCTCTGCCGTGGCAGAGAATTCAATTTGTATCCTTTTTTTCATTTCAAAATAGTTTTCTATGCTACCACATACCGTACATGTTCGTGCATACATAATATAACTTCTCTTAAGATCGAGCATACAAATATATACATGATAGTTACACATGGAGATCACAATTATCGAGCCTAGAGCCCGTCTATTCAATTACACGACCGGGGTTCATCGGCGCCTATTCACACTAAATTCTCCGGCGTCATCTATCATCTCGTTCATCAAGAATCCTGCCAGTTCTTCAGCAATTGCTACTATGCGTTGCTCTGGTAGGAGCTGATCCCGCATTTTCTCGAACTATATAAGAAAAGGAGATCAATATGAATATCAATCATGACAACAAAAAGTGACGGTAATAAAATAATCTTATGAATGTATTGCTTACATCGACTCTATAATCATTCAGCTCACTGGTAAACGTGCGAATGAACTCGCAAATGTAGAATCCACATAGATTCGTCTTCGGTGGCTGCCTCGCGCACTTTAGGAGAATAGAATTCAATCAAAATAATAATCCAGCATCATAACTATATTGAAACTAGAAGTAAAGAGATGCGCGTACTACTTACCGAGACCGGCTTAAACGTCAGCTTCTCACTAAAGTCACCCGTAACCGCACTCTTGAACTGGTTCCAAACCCTACTCGGTAAAGAAAATGAATGAGTTATTTATTACGTGATATCTTAGGAAATCAACGAAAGAGACCGATGTAGCACGGAAATTACCTCTGGAGCATGTCCTGCATGTCCCTAAACATTTCCAGGGGTCTCTTTAATGGGTCCATGACTTCAACACTTCCCTTATAAAGTTGAATGTCCATGAGAATCCAGTGGAAACTGTACACGTTTATATATACATCAGTAACTCATCAATCACACTTAAGATCGAGTAAGCAAAAGAGAATGTGTACAATAGAGTAAGACCCTCACACGAAATTGTAAGGAAACAGTATGTGGTCACAGAAATTTTGCTCCGTTAGAAACCTTAGAAGGTTTTCCTACGTCTCCTCGGGTTTTGTTGTTAGCGTCTTTACATGTATTTTATCTGGGTCAATGAACCCAACACTAAAGATTGACCTTCTTTTACATTCCATGATCTTCATTCTGCATAATAATAGAGTACAAAAGGATATAATTAGGATAATTGCATGCAATGAACTGAACAACTGAAAAAATGAACAACTTATATATAGACAATGAATTCAACAACTTACAGACAATAACAACTCATGAGACTTTTGTCGAGGGCGTCGAAACTGTATAACTGGAAGTGTTCTAGAAACTCAACATGGACCTCTTCTTCTCGGAAGTAGTAGTCATGTGGGAGTTTGGCCACGATCATTATTCTCTCCTGCTTTACGGCTTTCAAGTACCAGTTATGTAAACTCCACATTTGTGTTGGAAGTTGTTGGAACTGCTCAAAGCTAACCAGAGGCTTCCCTGGGACATATGTAGTGACTACCTGAGCCTTGGGTAACTTGTCGTCTTGGGCACCTAGAAATTCCTCAACAGTCACATTCATAGCAGCCGCAAGCTTCTTAGCTTCTTCCATATCCTGCTGGGGAGTGTCATAGGATAACACCTGGAGGGGTGGGATCAATGTTTTGGCCTGTTTCCCGAGCTGGGGGACGCCCATTCTTTTCTCGGTTGCACTTTGACCTGATGATTTGCTCCCGCTTGCACTTCTACTTGATTTGCCCTTCTTCACTAGCTTCTGAAGTGTGAGTCGATACTCATCTGGCTTATGGTGCAATTCATATTGCGATTTTGTGTTCAGAAAAGAAAGTGCATACGCTTTTTGCTTCTCGGTGTATACCGGGGCGGGCTCGGGTTTCTTCTTTTGAAGTTGCGCAACACATTCGGCCTTTACGATCATGTCGGTTTCCTCGTCAGTACGATCGTAAGGTCTGATGGGAAGATTCTTATGAGGTACTCTTGGGAGGGGCGACATTAGTCGTTTTGGGCTGCTGCGTCGTTTAGTACTAATCGGAGGCTGCGGCGGAGATCGAGATGGACCCGGGCTGTGGTGGTCGTAGTCATGGGGTGGGCTTCTTGGAGGTGATGGAGGTGAAGGTGACATGCGACGACTCGGAGGCGGTGTTGGCTTTGGCGTCCAGCCTGGAAGCTTGATGTTGTTCTTATCCCATAGAATGATACCACCCAGTACTTCTCCGAGTGTCCTCTCACCTTCAGGTCCAGGGTTGTCAAGCTCCATTGAGTCCCACCCTGTTGCGATTTCATCCACAACAACTTTAGCATAGCCAGCTGGAATCTCACGGCCATGCCAGCGTGCGCCAGGTGGACAAGGTAAAGCAGATCCGACCGCCACCTTGATGGATAGGTTCTTCACCTTCTGATGGAGCTCACAAGATGCCTGCTCCTTGATTCCATCCACGGGGTAGCCGGGACCGCCATCTACCATACGTGCATCGTCAGAAGGGACCTCCGATTCAGCCACGCTGCTTCTCCGCTGAGATGGGACGGTGGTAATATCGAGTACAGGATCTTGCAGTCGCGCTGCTCCTCGAAGTTCGTCAATCTGTTGCTGATGCATTCGAAGTGTTCCTAGCAACTCGGTGAACCTGTCTCCCTCCTCCTCCTGCCGTCACCTCTTTGCTCTCTCTCGGCTCCTATAAGTATCTGTCTTTTGGAAACCCCATCTCCCATGTATAACTAGGGCCAAGGCCTCGTACACGTCCTCCGCATTCGTCATTCCCGAGGACATTTGTTAGCAAGTCTTTCTCTCTATCAGGACGAAACTTTGTTGTCCCCGCTTTAATCTCCTTCACCACTTTCTGCCATGTATCCCGGGGTATCCTAATCCCGTCACTGCAAATAAGGTCCCATGTACTTTCGTCATACTCACTCACATGCCCAAGGAACCAATTCCTTGCCCTCAGATCCCATTCTTCGCGTATTGGTTCTGGAGTGATCCCTTTAGCAAGCAGCTCATTCTCTTTAGCATCCCACTTTGGCATGGCAGCCGTGTAGCCCCCTGGCCCCAGGTGATGGTGATATTTCTTCATCGCGGCATTTTTCTTGTTTTTTCCGACATTTCCATAGCAGGTTCTGACTCCTTGTACTTCACAAATGCATCCCAGTTAGCCTGCTGCTTCGTTAGATAGCATTCAAATTTAGGAGGAGTCTTCGTCTTCTGATACTTTTTCCATAATGCTTTCTTCCAGTTCTTGAATAGTTCGGCCATCTTCGTAAGAGTCCACTGCTTGACTTTCTTCCACAATGCAGCTGTGTCGTCATCATCCTCACATTCTGGCAGGGTGAAATGTGTCATGAGGTCATTCCAAAGACCCTCTTTGCACCTGTCGGCGACGTACTCACCCTCTTTCGCCCCTTTGGTCTTATTCCACTCTCGAACGGTGATTGGGATGCGATCCCTAACCATAACTCCGCATTGTTGTTTAAATAGAGTTTTAGCCTTTTTGGGTTCCAACGGTTCACCCCGTGGTGATACCCGCGTAATTGTATAACGTGTAGATGCGTCCAACTTTTTGGCCGGGCCTCGTTTGGAATATTTTTTGCTCGATGTGGAGGCCTAAGAGAAGAAACATTCGTCAATATATATATATATATACAACTCAGTTAATGCATCTACTAATCACCAGACTTCATATATATACCTCGCCGGACTTCGTTAAGGGTCCACCGAAGCTGTCGGCTTCTCCACCACCGGAGCCGTCGGCTTCGCCTTGATCATTTCGGTCGACCTCCTCTCCCTCACCGGAGGGGTTCAGATAAATCGACGGAGATTCGGGTGGATCAACATGAGGGTGTCATTGATCATATCCTCGAGAATTTCTTCCTGTGCTAGCTCTCTCTGGATTGGATCCATAGTTTTCTACAAAATGCACACAATAACATTTTTCATTCAATATTGCTGCATAAAATAATACTATACAATAATATGAACATGCAGTTTGCTACAATAATACGAAACAATAGCAAAATTCTAGTGATGCCCTAACCCTAACCCTAAGTCCGGGGGCCCGCGAGCACCACCACCCTAACCCTATCTTCGGGGGCCCGCGAGAACCACCACTCTAACCCTAAGTCCGGGGGCCCGCGAGCACCACCACCCTAACCCTAAGTCCGGGGGACCGCGATCACTACCACATTAACCCTAAGTCCGGGGGCCCACGAGCACCACCACCCTAACCCTAAGTCCGGGGGCCTGCGAGCACTACCACATTAACCCTAAGTCCGGGTGCCCCCGAGCACTACCACCCTAACGCTAAGTCCGGGGGCCCGCGAGCACTACCACATTAACCCTAAGTCCGGGTGCCCGCGAGCACTACCACCCTAACCCTAAGTCCGGGGGCCCGCGAGCATTACCACATTAACCCTAAGTCCGGGGGCCCACAAGCACAAAATAATTCCTATATACAAAATATTTCCTATATACAAATATTTCCTATATATAAAAATATATTTCCTATATACAAATAATTCCTATATACAAATATTTTCTATATACAAAAAATTTCTATATACAAATATTTCCTATATAGGAAAACATATTTCCTATATACAAATATTTCCTATATACAAATATTTCCTATACACAAAATATTTCCTATATACAAATATTTCATATACACAAATATTTCTATATATAAAAATAAATTTCCTATATACAAATATTTTCTATATTCAAATCTTTCTATATAAAAAATACATACCAGCGGTAGCGGTGGTGACCAGCGAGGGGAGGGGCAAGGCCAGGGCTGTGGCCGAGCTCGTGGCGGCGTGGGTGGCCGCGGCGAGGGGAGGTATGGTGGCCGGGGCGGTCAGCCGGGGAGGCGCGATGCGGGGAGGTCAGCTGGGGAGGCACGACACGGGGAGGAGCTCGTGGCGGCAAGGGGAGGCGTGACGTGGGGAGGTCAGCCCGAGAGGCGCGGCTGAGGACGGCGGAGATTTGGCAGCCTGGCGGCGTATACGCAGCTCCTCGCGATGTGCTTCTTCGGTCAATGGATTCGACCGGGGAAGAAGCGGCGCATTAAATACCCCCACCCTTTAGTCCCGGTGCGTGGCATAAACCCGGACTAAAGGGGGGTCTTTACTCCCGGTTCCAGCCACGCACCGGGACTAAAGGCTTTGGATGCCTTTTCGCCTGCAGAGCCTTTAGTCCCGGATGGTGTTCTGGGCCGGGACTAAAGGCCCAAATTTGCGCGCACTAGGCCTAAGTTGGCGCCTATTTTTTCAAATATTACAATTTGTAACTATTAGATTTTTTAAACATTTGAATTTCTTATGGCATTCACCCAAGCATACAGAGACAGAGGAGAGCTTGCCTGCGGTAAAGGAAGGTTTTTACTACGAAGCATACGAGTCTGCTTTAACCAACAGGGGAGTGGGAAATACACTCCCCTGTTTGTTACAACTGATGCCCCGCCTATAAGCAGGTAGCTTGTGAGCTATCGATTAATTGTGAATGTTCTCATAGAATTGGATCTTATTCACATAAGTCTTTCATTTCGTACATGTTTCCAAGAAAGAAATTAGGACAACCAATTAAGCATTGGATGAGTCAAAGGCTTCTTCGAGCATTTCCAGATCAACTAGGACAAGACTCAATAAAGTCACCAATGTTGCTGCTTGCTTGAATTTGCTTTTTTTAATCTACTTCTTTGCTTGTCTCGCCAATGAAGATACTGCATCATCTCTATACTTGCTAGATAACCAACACTTTGCTTCCTATTTCTTTTGCAATTAGATCGATCTCCCAATGCTTCAGTTTTTGCATACTTATGAATTTGAGAAAATTTTGAACATGAAAAGTTTTTGAATTTGAATAAGTAATCCAAATCTATTTTCTGTTTTAAAATAATTATTCTAACTAGTGAAACTAATAACCATTTTGCCATTTCCAATTTGAAAATGCATTAACTATTATATTTTGCATATTTTTGAATCTCACTAAAATTTAACATAAAAAGTGCATGAATTTGAATAAGAGATTCAAATCCATTTTCTGTTTTATAAAATAATTATTCTAACTAGTCAAACTATTAACCATTTTGCCATTTTCATGTGATTCTGACGCTCCGGTGGTCTTCCCTAGACCAGGGGCCCCGGATCGTCTACCCCTATAGCTTTCTCCGTACGAGGGTACCCCCTTTAGGGTTTAGGGTTTAGGGTTTAGGCTTCCGTCCTCTGACTTCCCACCATTTCTCACTATATATGTGTAGGCTTGGTCGTTGCCATAGGACATCTAGACTCATATCTGTCGCCTCTCTCCACTCTATCCCATGGCTTCCACCATACCTCTAACCCCAGGGAGGCAGAGATGGAGTATTTCACGGGCTAGCAGGAAAATATTTTCTGAGGCAGAACTTCAGAAGATGCCATAGGGCGTGTGCACCAAGACCATCTTCGAGAAGTTCCGCCACGGGAGATTTCCCAACCCTTTCCTCCATCCATGGGGATGAAACTCTCCATCCATGGCGTATCGATGCTCCTTTTATAGGCACGGTGCCGCTTCTACTTTGTCTTCTTCCTCCGACAGGGCGTCGTGCGCTACATGCTTTATCTCATCGAGCAGTGCATCCACCCACGCGTCCTTATCCTACCGACAGTTTTGTTAGATGACAAAAAAACCACCTTTATTCCTTGTTGCACCCACCAGCCGGTACTAAAGGTTAGCCACCCCCAGATAAGGCCCTCCCAGATAAGCCTCCCCCAGATAAGGCCCCCCCATCTTTTGTCCCAGTTTGAGCCCCCACCCAGGATGAAAGTTTCCCGCGCCACTGTGTTCCTGCGCTTTCCACCGGTTCCCACCTCTGTCTTCCCGCCATTTTTTCAGTATATATATGTACGCTTGGCCTGCATTTACATATCACATCTAGACTCATCATTCTCTTCCCATGGCTTCCATCGTATCTCTAACCACCCGGGAGGCGGAGGCGCTTTGTGCCTCGAACTACCCCTGCCCACCGGGCTACCGCGTCCCCACCGGCTGGATGCTGAGCGCCGGAGGCGTGCCGGTCCCTCCTGTCCCTCTAGGTGTGGAGCGCCGGATGGCCATCACGAACCACTACTACCTCGAGCTCATGCCAGAGCAGCAGAGGAATCCCAACTGGCATCCCGACTATTTCCCGACTTGGGAAGCCTTCTTCATCAATCAGCATGAGAGGGCGCTCGCCAGGCACGAGGAGGACGGCCCACCTCCTTCGAACTTCAACGAGGCCGGCCGTCGGCTATGGTGGCGCGGCCGGACTCTCTAGAGTGTCATGGCCTACAACACGACCGGCAATAACCCCCGCCTGCGGTACCCTCAAATCCAGCCCATGCGTGCCCAACCTTCAAGGTTCGACTACGGCGACCCCGACGACAGCGACGACGGTGCCGGCGACTACGATGACTACAGTGGCGCGTATTACAGGGCTAGGCAGGAGCATGACTGAATCACTCCAACATTAGGCATGTTTCTTAATTTTTAGTTGTGCTATGTATCTTAATTTTCAGTTGTGCTATGTATCCTTAGTGTTTGTGGGTTCCTTCTCTTGTGATGGTTCCTTCTCTTTGGGTGATCACCTCTCGCCTCAGAACCCGGTCGTCAACGTCTAGTTTGATTGAGCAAGATGTATTACATGAAAGGGGACCTTTATGTCTCAAATAAAAGGTTTAATACATTACATAGATTTATGTCTCAAATAAAAGGTTTAATACATTATTACACATCACCAACATCTAGTGTTATGATTTTCTTCTGCACCACAGCCATGGAAAATCTTCATCATTTAACATGATGCTTGGGTCAGTTTTCACTTTCAAGGGCGGAATTTCATGAAACTTAATGTAATCTTCTGACATGTTTGTCTTGTCATCCACTCCCACGATGTTTCTTTTCCCTAAAAGAACTATGTGGCACTTTGGCTCATTGTATTCTGTACTCTTTTGCTTATCTTTCCTTTTTCTCGGTTTGGTAGACATGTCCTTCACATAGAAAACCTGAGCCACGTCGTTGGGTAGGACGAATGGTTCATCCATGTACGCAAGATTGTTGAGATCCACTGTTGTCATGCCGTACTTTTGGTCTACATGTACCCCGCCTCCTGTCAGCTTGACCCATTTGCACCGAAACAAAGGGACCTTAAAAGTAGGTCCATAGTCAAGTTCCCATATCTCCTCTATGTACCCATAATATGTGTCCTTCTGCCCATTGTCATCTGTTGCATCAAAGCGGACACCACTGTTTTGGTTGGTGCTCTTTTTATCTTGGGCGGTCGTGTAAAATGTATTCCCATTTATCTCATACCTTTGGAAAGATCATATAGTCGAAGATGGTAACCTGGCCAACGAGTACAACTCATCTCCAACAGTGGTGTTATTCA
This sequence comes from Avena eriantha, assembly GCA_910589775.1. Classification (NCBI taxonomy): domain Eukaryota; kingdom Viridiplantae; phylum Streptophyta; class Magnoliopsida; order Poales; family Poaceae; genus Avena; species Avena eriantha. The sequence continues at coordinate 27,265 of CAJUXJ010001866.1, read as the reverse complement.
TGAGATGTTTCTGCAACCAATTGCCAAAATTCTTCTCGTGTTCCCCTTTAATCAAGGTTTCAGGCTTCCCCGGGTTTTCGGAGCATAGAATATTCTTGTGTTTCTCGATATACGGAGCCACGACGGTGGAATTGTGTAGAATTGTGTAGTGTGCTTGAGTGAAAGAATGCTCGTCCCTACATACCATTGATTTCCTTCCTAGTGTGCCTTTTCCAGTCATCATCCCCTCGTACCGAGATTCAGGAACACCAATCGGCTTAAGGTCAGGAAGAAAGTCAACACAAAACTCAATGACCTCCTCTGTTCCATAGCCCTTGGAGATGCTTCCTTCTGGCCTAGCACGGTTGTGAACATATTTCTTTAAGACTCCCATGAACCTCTCGAAGGGGAACATATTGTGTAGAAACACAGGACCAAGAATTCTAATCTCTTCGACTAGGTGAACTAGGAGGTGCGTCATAATATTGAAGAAGGATGGCGGGAACAACAACTCGAAGCTGACCAGACATTGGACCACATCAATTTGTAACCCTGATAGACTTTCTCGATCGATTACCTTCTGAGAAATTGGATTGAGGAATGCACATACCTTCACAATGGCTAGTCGAACATTTTCTGGTAGAATTCCCCTCAATGCAACCGGAAGCAATTGCGTCATAAGCACATGGCAGTCATGAGACTTTAGGTTTTGAAATTTTGTCTCTTTCATATTTACTATTCCCTTTATATTCGACGAGAAGCCAGATGGGACCTTGATACTGAAAAGGACTTCAAAAAAGATTTCCTTCTCTTCTTTGGTAAGAGCGTAGCTGGCAAGCCCTTGAAACTGCCTTGGATGCTTTCCGTCTCGTCCTTTATGATGTTGCTGGTCCTCCCGTGCTGCCGGAGTATCTTTTGACTTCCCATACAAGCCCAGGAAGCCTAGAATATTCATGCAAAGATTCTTCGTCAGGTGCATCACGTCGATTGCAGAGCGGACCTCATGCACTTTCCAATAGGGTAGCTCCATAAATATAGATTTCTTCTTCCACATGGGTGCGTGTCCGGTAATGGGGTCTTTCAGAACAGGTTGTCCTCCAGGACCCTTTCCAAAGATTACATCCAAATCCTTGACCATACCAAATACATCAGCACCACTACGGGGGACAGGCTTCGTCCGGGTTTCTGCCTTGCCATTGAAATGCTTGCCTTTCTTCTTTAAGGGATGACTGGGCGGAAGAAAACAATGATTGTACGGGTACACATTATTTCTACATTTATCAAGATATATACTTTCAGTCTCATCTAAATAGTGCGTGCATGCATTGTATCCTTTGTTCGTCTGTCCTGAAATGTTACTAAGAGCAGGCCAATCATTGATGGTTACGAACAGCAACGCTTGTAGGTCAAATTCCTGCTGTTTGTGCTCATCCCACACACGTACACCTAGTTTGGACCACAACTGTAGAAGTTCATCAACTAATGGCCTTAGGTACACATCAATGTCGTTGCCGGGTTGCTTCGGGCCTTGGATGAGCACTGGCATCATAATGAATTTCCGCTTCATGCACAACCAAGGAGGAAGGTTGTAGATACATAGAGTCATGGGCCAGGTGCTGTGACTGCAGTTCTGCTCCCCAAAAGGATTCATGCCATCGGTACTTAGACCAAACCATAAGTTCCTTGCGTCACCAGCAAAGTCTGGGAAGTCTCTCTCGATTTTTATCCACTGCCGACCATCAGCAGGGTGCCTCAACATCCCGTCTTTCTTACGGTCTTCCATGTGCCATCGCAACAACTTGGCATGCTTTTTATTTCTGAACAAACGTTTCAACCGTGGTATTATAGGAGCATACCACATCACCTTGGTAGGAACCCTCTTCCTAGGTGGCTCGCCGTCCACATCACCAGGGTCATCTTTCCTGATCTTATACCGCAATGAAGTGCATAGCGGGCATTTATCCATATTCTCGTACTTCTCACCGCGGTAGAGGATGCAGTCATTAGGGCATGCATGTATCTTCTACACGTCTAATCCTAGAGGGCAGACAAGTTTCTTTGCTTCGTACGTACTAGAGGGCAATTGGATATTTCTTGGAAGCAACTTCTTCATTATTACCAGCAACTTTTCAAATCCCGAGTCAGTCATACCGGTCTCTGCCTTCCACTTCAACAATTCCAGTGTGCTACCCAGCTTCTTCTGGCCATCTTCACAAGTTGGATACATCAATGTGTTGTGGTCCTGTAACATCTGCTCGAACAGCAACCTCTCCTTTTCTGTGTCGTAGTCTCGCCTTGCATCACTAATGACCCGACCAAAATCATCAACGGGCTCATCTGGTTCCCGTTCTTCACCCCCTTCTTCTTCATTATCTTCAACTGCGGTATCATCGTATTCAGGGAACATAGATCGGTAGTTGTCATCATCGTTCTCTTCTTCATCGCCGTCTTCCATCGTAACCCCTCTTTCTTCGTGCTTGGTCCAAACATTATAGCCGGACATGAAACCGGACCGACGCAGGTGGCTCTAAATGACTCTTGAGGAAGTGTGAGCCTGCTCATTCCGACATTCAACACATGGACAACACATAAAACCATCCCGCCGCTTGTTCGCCTCGGCCACAAGGCGAAAAGAACGCATGCCTTCTCTATAAGCGTCAGAGCGTCGGTCACCGTACATCCATGGGTGGATCATTTGGATCATACAACTATACATATATATCAAACGCAATCATGATGCTTAAATTAGTACCGCGCGGTCAAAACGAGAAAATAGTTGCTAACCTTTTAGGACACTTCAAAACAAAGAGGAGAAACCTTAAGTGTCGCTCTGGCACCTCATATCATATTTTGTCTTGTGTGAACTCAAGTGGCATCGCTCTAACAGGCGTTTCACCGAACACCTCTAGTGCATATGAAGAAAAAAAGTTAGCACAAAGTTATACCCACCTCTCACATAGGAAAAAAATGGAAGAGAGTGGAGGGCTGGGTGCATATATATAGGGCCCGGCCATTAGTCCCGGTTTGAGATACAAACCAGGACTAAAGGTTCTGCCAGGAGCACGCGCGCTGGCCTAGACCCATTTGTCCCGGTTTGTATCTCAAACCGGGACTAATGGTTCCTTACGGACCGGGACAAAGTACCTCGGCCTCCTCGGGCCATCTGGTTCGGACCATTAGTCCCGGCCCCAGCCACGGCCAGGACTAGTGGCCCGAACCAAAGGCCCATTTTCTACTAGTGTGGGAGGACTTCTATGGAAAGACTTTGTCACATTCTCGATCTGCCGGTACTCCATCTTGGTGAGTACTAATCCAGCGGCCACTGGTGGCGTCAAGAAGAGATTGTGTCTTGTGGGTAAAGTGCACAACTTCTGCAGAAGATTAAATTCTAAGTGCTTAGCTGTGTCCCCGGTTGTGGAAAACTCTGAGCAACTAAGGCCTGAAACTATGGAAGATCTCGACATTCCAATTTCTCAAAGAAAAAAACTTGATGGTGTCAACAAGGGATTAGAAGAACTTGGAGTTTTCCAAGGAGTTCAGAAAGTTGTTTAAAGATCAAAAACCATTTTGCAAAGATAGGATAAAACCATGTTGCTTTCTGCAAATAAGCCCAAGCTCTACTTAGCCAAATATGCATGTAGTGATAGTCCAACCTATATTCACAAACTAGTGACACTTGCCAATACATTCAAAGTATTGACCCTTTTGTGGCTGCAACCTATCATGTTGCAGGTTATTCTATTGATGAGTGAGGATTGATGATAGGGGTTATGAGTCTACACCCAACACGTTTGCCTGTGGCACATGAAGATGAAGGACTCCATGCTTTACTTGTATTCTGCTTCTTTGTAATAAGATAGCCTATGGCTATGAGTTGTAATAAGTATTCATATTATGGATCTTGCAATGTAATATGACCTTTGTATCTTGATATTACATCTTAAATTGTGGGTGCTAGCTATTCGATCCAGGGACTAGCACTATAATCACAGGGATTCGAACCAATCCAGGTTTGGGTCTTTACAGATGGTATCAGAGCACTGTGTTGCCTGTAGGTTCGTAACCCTTGGAATTGGCCAAACCCCTTGTTAGGAATGAACTTATATTTTTATACTTATTAGATTTTCTCGTATACCTTGATCATTCTTTACTAAATATCTTCTCCTTCAAACCTGTAGAGGACCAACCTTTGCTTTCTCCAAAGACCTTGAGGATGGATCATGCCAACAAGGAGATCAAGATACAAGTTGTGACAAGTCCTCGAGCTTGCAAAATATGTGGAGAAGTAGGCCACACCTCTAAGGAACATCAAGATCAATGTCCCTTTTGTGATCACAACCATCCAGTTGGAGAATGCCCCACATCTCAAGTTACTTGTTACCTATGTGAAGGAACCAACCACATTCCTGCCAAGTGCCATCTCGACTTCATAGTGCAACAAGTGAAAGAACAAGTCAAGGATGGAATGTATCAAGCTCTTAGGAAGAGAGAAGAAAACCTTAACCATATCACCTACTCCAAATGCAAGAAAGAAGGACACAATATCAATGAATGCCTAGAGAAGGAAGTTCAAGAAAACCACAACAACACTTCAAGAAAAAGTACTCGAGACATGACAAAAGTGTTTTGCCATCGCTGCCGGAAGATATGACACTTCGCCGATGATTTCCCAACTCGAAAGAGAGCTCCCACTAATGTTATCATAGTGTGACCCATGAGACATTAGATTGCCTACCAATTATCATGTTCGAGTTATCGATATCGTGTTAGCGTATGGATCATGCCGACCTATGTGGTATGACTATACTAGGTTGCTTGTTTCAAGAAAACTTGTTGTTTTCTTCTACAATGAGTTAAAGTCGGAAGTTGCTAAGTGATTGGTTGCTTGATGAATGTTTGATTGAAATGGTTTGTTTTGGGATGAGTGTGTTAGAACTCCCTTAGACCTATCTATCTATCTATCTATCTATCGTTACTTATCCCTATTAAACCAACAGATGCCTCCAAGACGCGCCAACGACCATGATAACAATGGAGACAACAACAGCAATGAAAATGAGATGCAACAGATGATGACTGCACAGACTCGGCTAATGCAGATGATGACACAATTCATGGCAACCACCAACAATCAGAATCAGAACAACAACAATAACAACAACAATCCACCACCTCTGGATATGCTCACTAGATTTCTGAGGTTGAGACCTGCAAAGTTCTCTGGTACTTCTGATCCAATGGTAGCTGATGACTGGTTACGTTCAGTAAACAGGGATCTAGTGACCGTTGGATGCTCGGATGCTGAGAAGGTGAGATTTGCAGCACACTTGCTTGAAGGCCCTGCAGCTACATGGTGGGACAACTTTCAAGTCACTCACCCCATTGAAGAAGTGACTTGGGAAATATTTGAAGATGGTTTTCGCACTAATCATATCTCTTCCGGCGTGATGAGCCTAAAGAAGAAGGAGTTTCACAACCTTAAACAACGTCACCGCAGCATTGCTGAATATATTGAGGAATTCAACAATCTATCACGTTATGCTCTAGACGATACTGATACTGATGCTAAGAGGAAGGAAAAGTTCCTAGATGGACTGAATGATGAACTTTCCATGCAATTATCAGTTGCTTATGTTCCAACTTATCAATCACTATGTGACAAAGCTAGAATTTTACAGAGTAAGAAGGACAAGGTTGAGGACAAGAAGAGGAAGCATAGCTTTGACAAATATCACTCAGGATCATCACAGAAGATGCATTCATTCAGAAAGGACAATGGGGATTCTGGATCACATCATCATGAAGGAAATGGACATAATCACCATCACCACAAGAATCACCACATCAACAATGGAAGTGGTAGTAACAATTTGAATGGTACTAACAATGGAGATAACCTTGGTCAGAACCAACATAATGATCCCAAGAAAGACATTAGCCAGTTGCAGTGTTACAATTGTGAGCAACTTGGACACTTTGCAGCAGACTTTCCTAAGAAGAAGAATAATAAGAATATGGGAGACTCTAATGGGAGCAATTCCAATGTGACCCAGAAAGGACATGTGAACCACATCAACATGTATGGAACCCTTGAAGAACTAGATGGTGTAGATGGTAAGCTTTAGCTAACTTAATTCAGTGGTATAAGAATCTCAAGATGGAGACATGTTAACAACCTTTGGATGTTAATCATTGGACCCTTAGCCAAGTGAATCATCAAATGCAACCCAACAAAGTTTCCTTTTAAGGGTGGTAGTACCCAAGTATCCTAAAGCCCAACCTATTCTTTCTAGCCTTCTCAAATCTCGGGACGAGATTCCTTTTAAGGGTGGTAGTCTGTCACATCCCAAAATTTTCCAAATTTTGAAATGTGAAAATTTTAAACAAAATAAAGAACCAAGTTCTTTGAAATTTCAGAAGGAATAAAATCTTTTGGAACATTTAATATAATGCCTCCAAAACCGAAGCCAAACAAAATGATTTTTGTTTGTGAAGTGGTGTGCATATTTTAAAATCCCAAATCATGAAGCATGCATGAGCATCTTGACTTGGTTGCATTTTAAAAACCTAAGAGAAGTGAAAAATATGTCAAACCCTAAAACTCTAATTATTTGTTAACACTAAGAACAACACAATACTATGGATATACTCCATATTTATATTAAACAAAAGAACTCCTATGAGGGCTAAAAAGATAAAAGACAAAATAATAAAACAATAGAGATTGGTTTCATCCAATTTGGAGCCATGGATAAGAAGATATGAATTATTTTGAGAATAGAATTAAGAAAGGCAATATTAACTATTAAAGCCAAATTGAATAAATTTGATTAGAAAAATTTGAGTTAGAAAGTAAATGTGTTCTATAATGCCCTAAAAACCTAATTTGAGTTTTATAAATTTTTAGAAATTTGTTTGATTCAAATTGGTTCACTAAAACAAAAGTTTTTGAAGAAAACTGAAAAAGAAAAACAAAAACAAAAAAGAATAAGCAAAGAAAAAAATAAGCAGCAGCAGCACAGCCGGCCTGCTCGGCCCAAATCCTAGCCCACTAAGCCCACCCGGCTTACCCCTTCCCCCTCTGTTTCCCACCGTCCCCCTCTTCACCCCTCTCACTGACACCGCGACCCCACTCCACGTCACCCTCCACCTCACCGTCTCCAACCAAACGACGAACAACCCCTCCCCCTCCCTCTGCCGTTTCTAATCCGTTCGATTTCGAGCATTTCCACGAATTAATCTCCACTCCGACGACGCCCCCTTAACCGCCACCCCCTCCTCTCCGTTTTCCCTCAAACCCCACAACGCCGGAGCCACTAGGCTGCTCGGAATCAAGCTCGAACCACCGCGGCCACCGACGAGCTCCAGCGAAGATTCCGGCGAGAACCGACAACCCCACGCCCTCCTCTCTGTCCTATAAGCTCCACCATGCTCTGGCGCACCTACTGACACTTCCCATGCCTTTTTTGTGCCCTAGGTCATCGCCACGGTCATCATCCGAGCCGTTTCTGCCGCCGCCGTTCACCGACGAGCTCCGACGAAGAATCCCCGGCGGGGCCGAGCGCCCCTCCCTCCACCACGACCACCATCAAGACCACCAAGACCGCCGCAAACCGCCGGTAAGATCACCGCTTCCCCTACCCCTCTAGAACCACTGGAGCGCCACCCACCCGCCGCGCCGCCGCCACGCGCAGTCGCTAGCGCCGCCAGTCTGTGGTCGACACGCTGAGTGTCGTCCGATCTGTCGCTAGCAGCTAGGATTAGATCCTTAGCCAAAGCGGTACAAGCTAATTGGGATCGTCCGTTGCCACTTAAAATCCAATGGCCCACGTTGATCGATCCGACCGAATCGGTACCAGCCAATAAGAACACGCCACGTAGGCCCGAGCGTCTGTTTAAATTAGAAAATAGGCAGAATTTGTATTAAACTTAGAAATTCAATAACTTTTGTTCCATGAATCAGAAAAATGCAAATTTGGTGTCTATGGATTCAGAAAAATGAGAGCTTCACTGCTGAGGCCTTATTTCACCCTTTAGCTTCTGTAAAATAGAAGTTTTAGGCAGAACCTTTTTAGGAGTATTTTACCCATAAAAAAATGTTTTGTAAATTATTTTTGGGTGAATCTTTTTGCTATGGATTGCAAATTGAACCCTCTGTCCAGTGAGACCAAAATATAAATCCGGTTGACTATACCTAATAGCATGGAAATTATTTAGTGAGTTTGGCCTTTCCAAATACTAGAAATTATTGCTGATGGTTACAATTGCATAAATGGTTGCATTTGTAATCTTGCAATTATAAATTGTTCAGAAAACACTTAGTAATGTTCAAAACCTTTGTTATAACAATTTGTACAATAAAAATTGCCATCTTGCATGCTTGCATATTTTGCATGATTTTTGTATTGCCATTAGTGTTGATCTTGTGCATGTTTTGTTTTGGTTGTTTTGTTTGATAGATTGTGTGGATTATCAAGTGTGTTACTACAAAGAGTGTACCAACACCACCAACTACTAAGGCAAGTGACACTATCATCCTTGTCCTACTATTTTCGTTACACTTAGTGGATTTTTGTAGTAGGCATGATAGGATTACTATGATACTATGCTATGCTATATCCTATTAGGATATCCTTTATATATCCCTTAGTGGAAATACTGTAGTTGTAGTATGCTTATCCCTGCTATAGATTCGGGGTGGAATATACCATATTGTGATTATATGAAGAGTTGGAAAATATATGTTTTGTATAATAAAACAAGTACTCAATGAATCACCTGGGTGGAAAGTGGATATTCAGTTGTGAATAAGGTGGCAACGAAGGGAACCATGTCTATGGCTATCACTTTCCTGTGTGCACTAGGAGAACACCACCCAGGAACTTAGAGATTGAACATGTTTCTCGTACAGTGGCTTTTGTGTATAGCCACATGACAAATGGGCTCTGGCTTAGTCAATTACATAGTGGGAGACCCATGTATTGGTACCTCTTCAGGTTAACTTGAATTATGCATTGGAGGTTTATCCTTGCATTGGTGCCTGGTAGATGTGCTGGCATTATGTATTGGCACTAGTGGAAAAGGGGCCTCCAGTCCCGGCCCATAAGGGCTTTAGTCCCGGTTCTGGTAACCGGGACTGGAGGGGTGGGACTAAAGGCCACCCCCACTGGTCCTGGACCGCTTACCATCCGAGACCAATGGGTATCCACGTGGCCGTCTCTGCGGGCGCAGGGTGCCACCCATTAGTCCCGGTTCGTATTATGAACTGGGACAAATGGTTCTCTGCCGCGGCAGAATTTTAGGCACTTTCTCTCCCGCGGCAGAGAATTAAATTTGTATCCTTTTTTTCATTTCAAAATAGTTTTCTACGCTACCACATATCGTACATGTTCGTGAATACATAAGATAACTTCTCTTAAGATCGAGCATACAAATATATACATGATAGGTACACATGGAGATCACAATTATCGGGACTAGAGCCCGTCTATTCAATTATACGGTCGAGGATCATCGGCGCCTATTCACACTAAATTATCCGGCGTCATCTATCATCTCGTTCATCAAGAATCCTGCCAGTTCTTCAGCAATTTCTACTACGCGGTTCTCTGGTAGGAGCTGATCCCGCATTTTCTCGAACTATATAAGAAAAGGAGATCAATATGAATATCAATCATGATAACAAAAAGTGACGGTAATAAAATAATGTTATGAATGTATTTCTTACATCGACTCCATAATCATTCAGCTCACTGGTAAACATGCGAATGAACTCACAAACGTAGAATCCACATAGATTCGTCTTTGGTGGATGCCTCGCGCACTTTACGAGAATAGAATTCAATCAAAATAATAATCCAGCATCATATATGTATTGAATCTAGAAGTAAAGAGATGCGCGTACTACTTACCGAGACCAGCTTAAACGTCAGCTTCTCCCTAAAGTCACCCGTAACCGCACTCTTGAACTGGATCCAAACCCTACCCGGTAAAGAAAATAAATGAGTTACTTATTACGTGATATCTCAGGAAATCAACGAAAGAGACTGATGTAGCGCGAAAATTACCTCTGTAGCATGTCCTGCATGTCCCTAAACATTTCCAGGGGTCTCTTTAATGGGTCCATGACTTCCTAAACCATTGCATGTGTGTTCCTTTCCTAAACCACATGGATCCACCAGAGTCATTGCATGTGTGTTCTTTTCCTAAACCACCTCCAGAGTCATTGCATGTGTCTTCTTTTCCTAAACCACATGGATCGACCAGAGTCATTGCATGTGTGTTCCTTTCCTAACCACATGGATCCACTAGAGTCATTGCATATGTGTTCTTTTCCTAAAACACCTCCAGAGCCATTGTATGTGTATTCCTTTCCTAAACAACATGGATCCACCAGAGTCATTGCATGTGTGTTCCTTTCCTAACCACATTGATCCACCAGAGTCATTGCATGTGTATTCCTTTCCTAAACCACCTGGAGTCATTGCATGTGTGTTCCTCTCCGAAACCACATTGATCCACCAAAGTTATTGCATGTGTATTCCTTTCCTAAACCACCACCAGAGTCATTGCATGTGAGTTCCTTTCATAAACCACATGGATCCACCAGAGTCATTGCATGTGTATTCCTTTCCTAAACCTCATGGATCCACCAGAGTCATTGCATGTGTGATATTTTCCTAAACCACCACCAGAGTCATTACATGTGTCTTCTTTTCCTAAACGACATGGATCCACTAGATTCATTGCATGTGTATTCTTTTCCAAAACCACATGGATCCACCAGATTCATTGCATGTGTGTTCTTTTCCCAAACCACCACCAGAGTCATTACATGTGTGTTCCTTTCATAAACCACATGGATCCACCAGAGTCATTACATGTGTGTTCCTTTCCTAAACCACATGGATCCACCATAGTCATTGCAAGTGTGTTCTTTTCCTAAACCACATGGATCCACCAGAGTCATTGCATTTGTGTTGCTTTCCTAAATCACATTGATCCATCGGAGTCATTGCATCTATGTTCTTTTCCTAAACCACCACCAAAGTCATTACATGTGTGTTCTTTTCCTAAACCACCACAATGGTCATTGCATGTGTCTTCCTTTCCTAAACCACATGGATCCAACAGAGTCATTGCATGTGTGTTATTTTTCTAAACCACCTCTAGAGTTATTGCATGTGTTTTCCTTTCCTGAACCACATGGATCCACCAGAGTCATTGCATGTGTGTTCCTTTCCTAAACCACATGGATCCACCAGAGTCATTGCATGTGTGTTGTTTTCCTAAACCACCACTAGAGTGATTGCATGTGTGTTCCTTTCCTAAACTACATGGATCCACCAGAGTCATTGCATGTGTGTTCTTTTCCTAAACCACCTCTAGAGTTATTGCATGTGTCTTCTTTTCCTAAACCACATGGATCCACTAGAGTCATTGCATGTGTGTTCATTTCCTAAACCACCACCAGAGGCATTGCATGTGTGTTCCTTCCCTAAACCACATGGATCCACCGGAGTCATTGCATGTGTGTTCCTTTCCTAAATCACATGGAACCACCAGATTCATTACATTTGTGTTCTTTTCCTAAACCACATGGACCCACCAGAGTCATTGCATCTGTGTTGCTTTCCTAAACCACATTGATCCACCAGAGTCATTGCTTCTATGTTCTTTTCCTAAACCACCACCAGAGTCATTGCATGTGTGTTGCTTTCCTAAACCACCACAATGGTCATTGCATGTGTGTTCCTTTCCTAAAACACATGGATCCACCAGAGTCATTGCATGTGTGCTTGTTTCCTAAACCACATGGATCCACCAGAGTCATTGCATACGTGTTCTTTTCCTAAACCAGATGGATCCACTAGAGTCATTGCATCTGTGATGCTTTCCTAGACCACATTGATCCACATGAGTCATTGCACCTATGTTCTTTTCCTAAACCACCACCAGAGTCATTCATGTCCGTTGTTTTCCTAAACCACCACAACGGTCATTGCATGTGTGTTCCTTTCCTAAACCACATGGATCCACCAGAGTCATTGCATGTGTATTCCTTTCCTAAACCACATGGATCCACCAGAGTCGTTATCTGTGTTCTTTTCCTATACCACCTCTAGAGTCATTGCATGTGTCTTCTTTTCCTAAACCACATGGATCCACCAGAGTCATTGCATGTGTGTTCCTTTGCTAACCACATGGATCCACCAGAGTCATTGCATGGAGATATCATTTTGCGGCCCGAAAGTTGGGGTGTACAGGCAACACGGTACCTAAGTTCCCTGAAATCAGCCAGGATGACTACAGTTGGTGTGCCAAATACTCAGAGGGTCTTTTTTTGGCACGAATTCAACTTTACGTTTCAATACAAAAATTCAGTCTAACGGGCGTCAAGTTGGCCCCCCTGTCATTTCTCGCCGTTATGTCGTTCCCGTCGCTTAGGAGGGGTGGCTGTCACATAGGCTTGCAGCGCCGGCATAGTGGATAGGACAACACCCCCTGCCCAGTGTATTGACGTGACAAAACTGGGCACATGTATCGGCGTCATAATTAATTTTTGTTTACTCAGAAGCTGGAACGGCCACCACCACGTGTCTCTCCTTGGACCTCCATCCCAATCGTTAAGCACTACCTTAAAAGCGCATTGACGGTTCCACCGTTCCCCTACCTCGCATTAACCACTCTTCTTCTTCTTGTCATCTATCTTCTTCCCGTCTTCTCCTTGCCACCATGAAAGATCTACACACTCTAGAGACAAGCTTCACTACCCATGACAATAAGAAGATAGACGTTGTCTACACCAACGAGGAGGAGACAATGGTGTGTGTCCTGAGGATGTACGAGGGTTGGCTTGGGATAGACGAGGACAAGTTTGTGGGATTGGACCTCGAGTACACCCCGGAGCACCCATATGAAGGGAGTGAAGTCGCCGTCGTTCAACTGGCCATGCGGAAACACGTCCTCGTCTACCACCTCTATCGGTTTGTAGATCTGCTCTCTGTAGCTAACCGCTTTGAGGGTTTTCTCCTCTTGTTCTTTATCCACTTGGTCATCTTGCAACTACTGGATTTTATTTAGGACCAAATAAATTAGGGTTTGCCTATGTCTCAATCGACTGAGATTTTCTTTAGTCTCAATCACCTAAGAAAAGTGCAACCGTAGTTAAAAGAAATGTGCACCTCGTTTAGTCGATTGAGAAATAGCAAAACCGAATAAATTATGACAAGACAATGTTGAGAGTCTTGATCTTGCATTTACTAAACTTTTCAAAATTATATTGAGATGATGATCTTGCATTGACAAAATATTTGTAGTTACAAATTTTGGTGATGACAAACTACATACTTTCAGGACTGACAGGAAATGTCCGGCGCTGCGCCAGATCCTTGTAGAAAAGGGAATTGTTTTCTGCACTGTCGATAAAACAACTGATTTTTACAAATTTTATCAAGAGGAAATTATAATTCCTGTGCACAACTGGATCGATATTAAGAGTCTTGTCAAGATCCTAGGGGGCTCGAGGAAGGATGGAATGGCATCACTCACAACGAGAATCCTCGATGAGTCGTACGACAAAATGAAGGAACATTTCCCTACGGATAGGCACGATTTCTGGGATGAGTGGCCGTTGTCTGATATAAACCTGAAGTATGCAGCCATAGATGCTTACGTGACCTACCAGCTGTACAAGAAGATCCATTTTTTTCTACGTTACCTCGTGTTTTTCCCTATTTGCAAGAGGGAAGACGAGCATAGGGGAGCCCTTTGTAGAAAATGCAGAATAGATGAGTTTGAAGCTGAATATGCAAAGAAATTGGCTGCATCTGAAGCAGCTGACAGAGAGGCTGCAGAAGCAGCTGAAAGAGAGCTTGCAGCTGAAGAAGCAGCTGACAGAGAGGCTGCAGCTGAAGCGGCAAACAAAGAGGCAACATATTCTAGCGGCAACAATCAGGCCTGTGATGCACCGCTAATTGTGCCGCGGGATGCTGAAGATAGAGAAGCCAAGTCAGATGCCAGGTGGGACAAAGAAGTTCGTGAGCTGTGGAGTACCTGGAATGGTCGCAGTTCGTCACCTAGGAACGATGGCAAGCGCTTCAAGTGGTCTGATGAGGAGTGAACTAAATTTTACTTGTCAGTGTTATGTTTCTATTTCGTGGAACTCAGTTAGCTTGCCAAGATGTCTAGCGCCTCAAGTGATACTAGTATAATAAATTTAACCCTCGTTGTGTTATGTTTATGTATGTGTCTTGTAGCTTGTCAAGATAGTAGCTTGTTAACTGGCAGTTTGAAAGAGTGCCCTTTTCCTCTCTCGTTAAACAAACATGTTTCATTTTTCCCAAATTGGTAGCAAATCTAGAGAAGATTCTCACTTTGATATTTCATTCCCTTTTGGACCTCTTTTTGCCTCTAATCAGGTAGCAAATCTAGAGCAGCAAATCACACCAGGCAGAATACATTCATTCAGAAAACAAAACAAATGTAGATATAGATGTGCGTAGCTAAATAGGATATAGCGATAGAAAATAACGAGGTTCGATGCATTCAGCCAGAAATAGGATATAGCTAGAAAGAAGCTTCTTAGCAGCAGCAGCCGCCGGAGCTGCAGGCACATCCTGCAAGCGCCCGCGCCTCCGCCTCCTCCCTCCAGCGCTTCCTCCACTTCTTGCTGCCTAGTTTCTTGGACTTGGGGGCCTTGGGCCTGATTGGAGGCATGTGACCCTCTATGATGGCCACCCGCTAGAGGTTTCGGAGGTGAATGCAGAGATCCCGGTGTTCAGCGATGTAGGCGTTGATGTTCACGGTCTCGCGCTTGCCGCCTTTGTGGATGACGGACCCCGCGGCCTCTGCATGCTTCAGTAAGGTGTTCAAGTCGGCCCCGCCGGCCCGACTTATAAAGCAGTAGGCGATCCCCTTGCAGAAGGGGCAGCTGTAGTAGGGGGCCCTAAGGATGTCGTCGTACTAGCCGGCCCGCAGCCTCCTCAGCACCTGACGAGCCTTGGTGTGAATGGACTCGTCATCGCTACAGACGTCGTTGCCGGAAACCTATTGAAAGAAAAGGAAAATGGGGGAGTAGATGATGTAAGAAGATCGAGCAATCGAAATGCAAACAAGCGAATCCTAATAAACCAAGATCTAGCATCCAACGATGGGAACAGTAGAAGAACCAAGGGAGGGGAGCAAACCCTAGTTACCTCCGATCATGGGTCGTCGATGCCGGTGTCGTAGGGGTTCAACGGAGCGATGTACTTATCTGGATCATAGGTTCCCAAGAAGTGTGTGATCTGCTTGTGACCGGCGGGGGCCTCCTCGCAGGCGGGGGGCTCCTCTTCGGCGGCTCCGTCGGTAGCTAGGACGGGGGCCTGGACGGGAACGGCGGCTGCCATCAATGCCTCGACTGGGGCCTGGACAGGGACGACAACTGCTTTCAATGCGTCGAGGGGGGCCGGCAAGGAGACGGGGGCCTCCTCGCTGACAGCCACGGAGGCGACGATGGCCACCTTATCCTCCTCGGCCATCGCCGGTGCGGACGGGGTATTCTCGGGAGTTTGCGGAAGCTGGTGGGATAGTGGAGAGGGTTGCGTGGGGACAATGAGCGAGAGTGGGAGTGGGTGTACAGAGAGGGGCATTATAGTTATGGTGGATAGAAGCAAGGCACATTTCGTTGCACCACCGTGCAACGTGCTGTGCAGTCTACTGCACCATGCACCGCGACACGCGCACGGTACGTCAGATTTTTTCCCTGGCCATGCATGGCAGTTCGATATTGAGCCGCATGCAAAGGGCGCACACACAATTTCTATGTACGAAGTTTGACATGGCCCTAAAATTGGCGATAGTTAAAAGTGGAATTGTGGAGGGGAAGGTAGATGGCTGTACGGCAAGATTTGTGGGGGTGTGATAGATTCGGTAAAGGGATGTGTTGATGGCTGCGAGTGACTTGGTGAAGCCGGAGACGTTAGGTCTCGTCGAGCTCAGCTATTCGGCCTCCGGCTAGCACGTGCAAGCTTCTTACGGTGGGCCCCAGTTGGAAGTGAGATTGAGAGGCGCTCTGTCAAAAATGGGATGTGTCTTATTAAAATCAAGTGACAATAAATTGCAGCTGTCCATCGACGACCGTGCACTCGACGACGCATGTGTTGTGGCGTAGTAGTAGCAGTAGTAGGCTTTTCAGACTTGATTAAATGTGACATGACCGCTCGACGACTTTTCCATGGACGGCATCATGTTCCATCTTGTAGAGAGAGACGTCAAGGGACTGAGCTTCAGTGACTTGCCGTTATCAAGTCCCACCGTGACTTGGTGCTACCATCAACCATCCATCTCTGATCCAACGTACCAGATTGGTTCTGATGTTAAAGTCAATAAATAAAACTACTCGGAAAAAATTGAAAAAATTCAAGTAAATCATGCATGTTTCAATTTGTATTCCGGTGAAGTTTCATTCAAATGTTTGTGATTAAATATATGTTTAGTTTGAACTAGTGCTCGAAAACGTAAAAAGCTATTTAATCATAAACTACTTATCCAAATGGCATGAAATTTTTGCAGGTTTCAAAACAAGACAGTTACACTTTACTAGAATTTTTTCAATTTGTTTTGAGTAGTTTTAGTTATTTAGTTCAGAATCAGAATGGATCGGGTACGTTTGATCAGAGATGGATGGTTGATGGCAACACAAGTTACGGTGAGACTTGATAACACCAAGTCACTGAAGCTCAGTCCGACGTCAAGATGGGGCCTCTTCAAGATGGTAGCTCGTTAACTGTCAGTTTGAAAGAGTACCCTTTTCCTCTCTCGCTAAATAGATATGTTTCATTTTTCCCAAATTGGTAGCAAATCTAGAGAAGACTCTCTCTTCGATAATTCGTTCCCTTTTGGACCTATTTTTGCCTCCGACCAGGTAGCAAATCTAAAGCAGCAAATCACACCAGAAAACAAAACAAATGTAGATATAGATATGCGCAGCTAAATAGGATATAGCGATAGAAAGTAGGTTGCTTAACGAGATTCGATGCATTCAGCCAGAAATAGGATGCACGCAAAATATAGAAAATCAAAAGAAGCTGCTTAGCAGCAGTAGCCGCCGCAGATGCAAATACATTCAAGGAGACATCCAACCCGTTGATTCACCAGCGCCTCCGCCACTTCTTGCTGCCCAGTCCCTTGATCTTGGAGGCCTTGGGCCTGATTGGAGGCATGCGACCCTCTTTGATGGCCACCCGCTGGAGGTTTCGGAGGTGAATGTCGAGAGCCCGGTGTTCAGCGATGTAGGCATTGATGTTCACGGTCTCGCGCTCGCCGCCTTTGTGGATGTCGGAGCCCGTGGCCTCTGCATGCTTTAGTAAGGTGTTCAAGTCGGTGCCGCCGGCACGACTCGTCAAGCAGTAGGCGATCCCCTTGCGGAAGGGGCAGCTATAGTAGGGGCTCCTGAGGAAGTCATCGTACTGGCCGGCCCGCAGCCTCCTCAACACCTGACAAGCCTTGGTGTGAATGGACTCGTCATCGCTATAGACGTCGCTACCGGAAACCTATTGGAAGAAAAGGAAAATGGGGGAGTAGATGATGTAAGAAGATCGAGCAATCGAAATGGGAACAAGCAGATCCTAATAAACAAAGATCTAGCATCCAACAATGGGAACGGTAGAAGAACCAGGGGACACTACAAGAGATGTGTTGACTAGTGACCTTTTCTTAACGACCATTAGTTTTTGGTCACAGATCTATGACCATTTCGAACCAACTGGTCGTAGGCCATTTGGGAGGGTCCAAACCCTGAAAAACTACGACCTTTTTTTTCAGGAAGGTCATATCTTGCTTAAAACAGTTGGTCATAACATAAATATCGCTGGTCCATGACCTTAACTTTGGAAGACTATGACCAATTTAAATGGTCGTTATGCTGATACTCGACAACTAGGCTGCCAACTAAGCCGTTTGGCCTATGTGTCATGTCCACGTGTCAAACTATGGTCAAAATGGCGGTCATGAAGATAGGGGATGAGTCTCACTAAAACTTGCATTAGATCTCTAAAGAAACATCATAATGTGACTCTAAAAATGATTTTTGAAAAAAATCATGAGCATTAGATCATGAACCTGTAGTTCAAACCGGACCCACTTCCTACCAATTTGGCAGACATTTGTCATTTTCATCAGGGGTGGACGGAAATGTTTTAAAATCTTCGGTTGGGACATTGTTCATGTAAGGTGGTCTGGTATTTTTTTAAAATGGGGTGGTAGCATTTTTGAATTGAACATTTGGTGTTGCTTCACAAAACGCTCTGATTTTGGCACTGAGAACATGGAAAATGACTTTTCCGTGCGACGAAAAGGAAAACTTTCTCCTGCAATATTGTTTGCCATCCCAAGATGCACATGCGTGCATAATTTGGGCACATTATCACAAACTATGCCGAGATTCTGACCATAATATTGGTCGTTTGACCTGAAAGTCATGAAACCTCGCACAAGATATGTCATTTCTGTGAAGGTTTTTTCGAGATGCAATCAATATACCAAGTTTCATATTTTTCCTTGCAACTATGTCACATAATATGACGCCACACGAAGGATTTACCTTGTTCGGACCGTTTTTGAATTTCTTATGTCGTTTCCCAATTTTCCCGTTTCAAACTATGGTAAAAACAGCGGGCCTGAAGATACATGACGAGCCTCGCTAAAACTTACACTGGATCTCTGAAGAAACATCATATTGTGAGTCTAAAAATGATTTTTCCAAAAAATCATGAGCATTAGATCATGTACCTGTAGTTCAAACCGGACCCACTTCCTACCGATTCGGCAGACATTTGTCTTTTTCGCCATGGGTGGATGGAAAGGTTTGAGATATCCTACTTGGGACATTGTACATGTAAGGTGGTACAATATTTTTGAAAAATATGGTGGTAGCATTTTGAATTAACCATTTGGTGGTTGCTTCACAAAACGCCCTGTTTTTGCCACTCGAAAAATTTAAAATAGAGACAGCCAATCAAAAAAGAGAACACTACCCACATATCACCCTACTGAAATAGATCTCAGCCGTCCACATTGCCTCTATCCAACGCCCACAATTTCCACAGCCCCCTCCCCCGCCCCCTTGCTAAAAGTCTGAAATGCCCTATGATTCCTAGTTACACCACAAAAATGATTCGGGGTATTTCAGTAAATTCCTCCACCCCTCCTCACCACGACACCAGCCAAACTTTCCTCAAACCCTAATCCCCTCATTGACCCCAACTGCAGCCGCCACTCTCCACCTCCCAACCCCTCCGCCGCCGATCCAACGCCAGCATCTCCCTAGCCCCCCACCACCGCCCGAGATCCACAGTCCCCCACCGCATCTCCCTAGCCCACCACCGCCCCTCGACTGCCCACAGTCCAATCACTCGCTGCCCACGATCTCCCTCGATCCAGATCCATTCTACCCCGACGCCTCCGTCCTCGTGAAGTCGCGATCCAGATCCCTACCAACCCGCCGGTGGCCACTCCGCCTGCTCGCTGCCGCCATAGAGCCTCCTCCCCGATCTAGCCTCTTCCCCCTCGCCGGCCCATACCTAATGTGCTACGGGAAGGAGACAGACGTGCTTCTCGCCTACGACATCATCAACAACGATGGGATGCTGTAGCCCGACCCACCGCGCGGGGTTGAATATGCTGGTGAGGACGATGGTCTCCAACCATCCCTCAAGTACGAGCTGTACCGGTTCGACCAGACGCCATGGCTCCCTTCCGAGCTATGCATTTCTGTCCACGCCACCGGTGAGGAGGTGGCCGCTGCTGTCCAGACCATGGTCCAAGTACCCATACCATGAAGAGGACTTGAAGGACGCTCGTGCTCAAGATCTCCATGCTCGCACTGTGGGGGACCTGGCAGTGGCTCCAAGGTCTCGCAGGAGGAGGTCGTGGTCATCACAGGAGGAGGGCTTCACTCGGTGAGCTTCGAAATCACCCCCTTTGTTCCTGCTATGCCATGGTAGGATTAGTACATGCTACATAGTTTGAGAATCTATGTATTCTTTTGATAATGTATAGCATCTGTATGCATCATGTTCACCACTAGATGCATACATTATACTTCACCAAGTATAGCATCTGTATGCATCATGTTCTTTTGATAATGTATCATGTCCTACTCAATTAGCATGGCCTTATGTTTCCCATGGGCAAACTGATGTTCTTGTTGTCAACTATAAATTGCTAGCTAGTGAATTCTTTTTTTGTCAATACATCCTTGTGCAAGGAATGACTAGATTTTCTCAATCTGTCTTGCTGTTACTAGATTTCTGAATGCAACCTATGTTTCCTAATGACTCTCAAGTTGGAAGATGGAGATGGAAGTAGTGTTATTGAGTTCTAGACTTATTTATGTAGTTGTTTATTCTTCTCGATTTAGATCAAAAACTTACCCAACATATACACAATTGACAGGTTCCTTGAAGGGAGCTGCAGCTCGTCGGGGTTTCAGCGATGCTTATTGCCAGCAAGTATGAAGAGATATATACGGGCACCCGAGGTATGGCCACCAAAGCCTTTTCATCTGCTTGTCTCTGAACAAACTCTCAAGTCTGAACCTCATATGTTTGTGTGTGTTTAGAATATGTGATGCACCCTAGAGCCCACCACTGGTCTCCCGTGCCGGTGGTGTAGTCATGGAATGGAGGTGGTCCTAGACAGGCTATCTCCACACAACCCGGAGCTGCTGCTACCAGGCTAGCCGTGTCCTCGTGCACCTTGCCACGATGTGCAAGGTTTGGCTGCTCTCCTTCCCTTCTGCTATAGTTGATCTGGTGCTAGTTGTATTTTTTGCTCTAATTTACGTATTGTCTCGTTAGATAATTTGGATCAATTGCCTACTTTAGTTTGATGTTTTGGTTAGTTTGGAGTAGTAGCTATAAGGTATAAAATAAATATGTGATCCTAGTGCTGAACTGCTGATTAGATTCCAAGCATATCCAGTATGAACTTGTTCTCACTACTCATTATCTCCCTTGTTGCTAGCTAGACCTCATCATAGCTCACTTGGCTCTTCTGTTGTTGCCAGGTATTGTGCGGTGTTCATTTAGAATCTGTTAACTATGCCTTTATGTTGTTCTGTACATGAACTTATACCTTGCACATGGCTCTACTAGCTCAACTGTAGCTCTGTACATGAACTTATACCTTGCACTTGTCATGTAGCTTTACTAGCTCAATTGTCATATGGCTCTACTAGCTCTTCTTCGTATGACAAATAAGAAGTGATGGCTGTCAATTCTAATCGTATTATCTGTCTTATAGGGTCCTGATGCTCTTATAGGATCCTGATGCTGAAGTAGTTTCATGATACTTGAAGACCTACCGAGGGAAAAGTATTAGTTATTGCACTTCTAGAGTAGTTACTGTGATTGCCATTGTAGTTGTGTTGTTTTGATGTAAAAAATATGAGACTAGCCCTTGGCTAGCGTTGTATCGGTGTTATATTGTGGTTGCCCTTGAACGCCGTGTTATATGATGTAACAGACTTATTTCCATTGTTATTTGAAGTATTATTTTCTGTCAGTTCCTATATAAACAATTGTTATTTATTTGCGACAAATTAAAATCTGAAAGCAGACTGACAATTGGGTCCCACTTATGAGGACCTGACCACTTGGACCCACTTATGAGAATCTGACAACTAGGGCCATTTGACTGGTATATCTATTGTTTAAAAATAAATAAGAATCTAAAAAATTGGGCTACAAGGCCATGGCCCAAAAATTAAAAAGTCCAGAACGTTAAGTTTGGCCCATGTAGCTGCCCGAAAATTGATAGAAAAAATATAAATAGGTTGAGTTAATGGGCTTGGCCCATGTAAACCACCGAACAGGACCGGGCTAAGTTTGCTGCCAGGTCAGATTCCACGTAGGATTGGCTTGCATGGACATGCCAGAATGTCATGACCAAATTGTTTGGTCATAGACACTATGACTACCTATATTGGTCATAACTGTCTATCCATAGACCACACATTGATCCACTGGTGTCATTGCATGTCTATCCTTCCCATGAACCACATATGGATCCACCAGTGTCATTGTGTGTTCTTCTCACAAACAACGTAAGGATCCACCGGTGTCATTGCATGTGTCTTCTTTTCATAGACCACACATGGATCCACCGGTGTCATCGCATGTGTGTTCCTCTCATAGACCACACATGGATCCACCAGTGTCATCGCATGTCTCCTCTTTTCATGAACCACAGTTAGATTCATTGCATGTGTGTTCTTCTCATGAACCACAACTAGAGTCATTGCATGTGTGTTCTTCTCACAAACCATATCATGAACCACACCTAGTGTCATTGCATGTGTGTTCTTCTCATTAACCACACATGGATCCACCAGTGTCATTGCATGTCTGCTCTTTTCATGAACCTCAGTTAGAGTCATTGCATGTCTGTTCTTTTCACAAACCACATATCACCAGTGTTATTGCATGTGTGTTCTTCCCACAGACCACACATGGATCCACCACTGTCATTGCATGTGTGTCCTTCTCACAAACCATATATGGATCCACCAGTGTCATTGCATGTGTGTTCTTCCCACAGACCACACATGGATCCACCAGTGTCATTGCATGTGTGTTCTTTTCACAGACCACGTAAGGATCCACCGGTGTCATCGCATGTGTGTTCCTCTCATAGACCACACATGGATCCACCGGTGTCATCGCATGTCTGCTCTTTTCATGAACCACAGTTAGAGTCATTGCATGTGTGTTCCTCTCATAGACCACACATGGATCCACCAGTGTCATCACATGTCTTCTCTTATCATGAACCAAAGTTAGAGTCATTGCATGTGTGTTCCTCTCATAGACCACAAATGGATACACCGGTGTCATCGCATGTCTGCTCTTTTCATGAAAGACAGCTAGAGTCATTGCATGTTTGTTCTTCTCACAAACCATATCATGAACCACACCCAGTGTCATTGCATGTGTGTTCTTCTCATTAACCACACATGGATCCAACGGTGTCATTGCATGTATGCTATTTTCATGAACCACGGTTAGAATCTTTGCATGTGTGTTCTTTTCACAAACCACATATCACTAGTGAAATTGCATGTTTGTTCTTCCCACAGACCACACATGGATCCACCAGTGTCATTGCCTGTGTGTCCTTCTCAAAAAACACATATGGATCCACCAGTGTCATTGCATGTGTGTTCTTCCCACATACCACACATGGATCCACCAGCGTCATTGCATGTGTGATCTTTTCACAGACCATGTAAGGATCCACCGGTGTCATAGCATGTGTGTTCCTCTCATAGACCACACATGGATCCACCGGTGTGATCACATGTCTGCTTTTTTCATGAATCACAGTTAGAGTCATTGCATGTGTGTTCCTCTCATAGACCACACATGGATCCACTAGTGTCATCGCATGTCTGCTCTTTTCATGAACCATAGTTAGAGTCATCGCATGTCTGCTCTTTTCATGAAAGACAGCTAGAGTCATTGCATATGTGTTCTTCTCACAAACCATATCATGAAACACACCTAGTGTAATTGCATGTGTGTTCTTCTCATTAACCACACATGGATCCACCAGTGTCATTGCATGTCTGCTCATTTCATGAACCACAGTTAGAGTCATTGCATGTCTGTTCTTTTCTCAAACCACATATCACCAGTGTCATTGCATGTCTGTTCTTCCCACAGCCCACACATGGATCCACCAGTGTCATTGCATGTGTGTTCTTCCCATGAACCACACATGGATCCACCAGTGTCATTGCATGTGTGTCCTTCTCACAAACCACATATGGATCGACCAGTGTCATTGCATGTGTGTTCTATTCACAATCCACGTAAGGTTCCACCGGTGTCATTGCATGTGTGTTCCTCTCATAGACCACACATCGATCCACCTGTGTCATCGCATGTCTGCTCTTTTCATGAAAGACAGCTAGAGTCATTGCATGTGTGTTCTTCTCACAAACCATATCATGAACCACACCTAGTGTCATTGCATGTGTGTTCTTCTCATTAACCACACATGGATCCACTGGTGTCATTGCCTGTCTGCTCTTTTCATGAACCACAGTTAGATTCATTGCATGTGTGTTGTTTTCACAAACCACATATCATCAGTGTCATTACATGTGTGTTCTTCCCACAGACCAAACATGGATCCACCAGTGTCATTGAATGTGTGTCCTTCTCACAAACCACATATGGATCCACCAGTGTCATTGCATGTGTGTTCTTCCCACAGACCACACATGGATCCACCAGTGTCATTGCATGTGTGTTCTTTTCATAGACCACGTAAGGATCCACCGGTTTCATTGCATGTGTGTTCCTCTCATAGACCACACATGGATCCATCGGTATCATCGCATGTCTGCTCTTTTCATGAACCACGGTTAGAGTCATTGCATGTGTGTTCTTCTCATGAACCACAGCTAGAATCATTGCATGTGTGTTCTTCTCATAGACCACACATGGATCCAACGGTGTCATTGCATGTCTGCTCTTTTCATGAACCACAGTTAGAGTCATCGCATGTCTGCTCTTCCAATGAACCACAGCTGGAGTCATTGCGTGTGTGTTCTTCTCACAAATCATATTATGAACCACAACCAGTGTCATTGCATGTGTGTTCTTCTCATTAACCACACATGGATCCACCGGTGTCATCGCATGTCTGCTCTTTTCATGAACCACAGTTAGAGTCATTGCATGTGTGTTCTTCTCATGAACCACAGCTAGAGTCATTGCATGTGTGTTCTTCAGATGAACCACACATGGATCCACCAGTGTCATTGCATGTGTGTTCTTTTCATAGACCACATATGGATCCACTAGTGTCATTGCATGTGTGTTATTCTCACAAACCACGTAAGGATCCACTATTTTCATCGCATGTGTGTTCCTCTCATAGACCACACATGGATCGACCGGTGTCATCGCATGTCTGCTCTTTTCATGAACAACAATTAGAGTCATTGTGAGTCTGTTCTTCTCATGAACCACAGCTAGAGTCATTGCATGTGTGTTCTTCTCACAAACCATAACATGAACCACACCCAGTGTCATTGTATGTGTGTTCTTCTCATTAACCACACATGGATCCACCAGTGTCAGTACATGTCTGATATTTTCATGAACCACAGTTAGAGTCATCGCATGTCCGTTCTTTTCACAAACCACATATCATGAGTGTCATTGCATGTGTGTTCTTCCCACAGACCACACATCGATCCACCGGTGTCATTGCATGTGTGTCCTTCCCATGAACCACATATGGATCCACCAGTGTCATTGCATGTGTGTTCTTCTCACAAACCACGTAAGGATCCACCGGTGTCATTGCATGTGTATTCTTTTCATAGACCGCACATGGATCCACCGGTGTCATCGCATGTGTGTTCCACTCATATACCACACATGGATCCACCAGTGTCATCGCATGTCTCCTCTTTTCATGAACCACAGTTAGATTCATTGCATGTGTGTTCTTCTCATGAACCACAACTAGAGTCATTGCATGTGTGTTCTTCTCACAAACCATATCATGAACCACACCTAGTGTCATTGCATGTGTGTTCTTCTCATTAACCACACATGCATCCACCAGTGTCATTGCATGTCTGCTATTTTCATGAACCTCAGTTAGAGTCATTGCATGTCTGTTCTTTTCCCAAACCACATATCACCAGTGTTATTGCATGTGTGTTCTTCCCACAGACCACACATGGATCCACCGGTGTCATTGCATGTGTGTCCTTCTCACAAACCACATATGGATCCACCAATGTCATTGCATGTGTGCTCTTCCCACAGACCACACATGGATCCACTAGTGTCATTGCCTGTGTGTTCTTTTCACAGACCATGTAAGGATCCACCGGTGTCATCCCATGTGTGTTCCTCTCATAGACCACACATGGATCCACCGGTGTCATCGCATGTCTGCTCTTTTCACGAACCACAATTAGAGTCATTGCATGTGTGTTCCTCTCATAGACCACACATGGATCCACCAGTATCATCGCAAGTCTGCTCTTTTCATGAACCACAGTTAGAGTCATTGCATATGTGTTCCTCTCATAGACCACACATGGATCCACCAGTGTCATTGCATGTCTGCTCTTTTCATGAACCACAGTTAGAGTCATCGCATGTCTGCTCTTTTCATGAAAGACAGCTAGAGTCATTGAATGTGTGTTCTTCTCAGAAACCATATCATGAACCACACCCAGTGTCATTGGATGTGTGTTATTCTCATTAACCACACATGGATCCACCAGTGTCATTGCATGTCTGCTCTTTTCATGAACCACAGTTAGAGTGACTGCATGTCTGTTCTTTTCACAAACCACATATCACCAGTGTCATTGCATGTGTGTTCTTTCCACATACCACACATGGAGCCACCAGTGTCATTGCATGTGTGTTCTTCCCATGAACCACATATGGATCCACTAGTGTCATTGCATGTGTGTCCTTCTCACAAACCAGATATGGATCGACCAGTGTCATTGCATGTGTGTTTTTTTCACAAACCATGTAAGCATCCACCGGTGTCATTGCATGTGTGTTCCTCTCATAGACCATACTTGGGTCCACGGTGTCATTGCATGTTTGCTCTTTTCATGAACCATAGTTAGTGTCATTGCTTGTGTGTTCTTTTCACAAACCACATATCACCTGTGTCATTGCATGTGTGTAGTTCCCACAGACCACACATGGATCCACCAGTGCCATTGCATGTGTGTCCTTCTCACAAACCACATATGGATCCGCCAGTGTAATTGCATGTGTGTTCTTCCCACAGACCACACATGGATCCACCAGTGTCATTGCATGTGTGTTCTTTTCTAAGACCACGTAAGGATCCACCAGTGTCATTGCATGTCTGTTCCTCTCATAGACCATACATTGATCCACCGGTGTCATCGCATGTCTGCTCTTTTCGTGAACCACAGTTAGAGTCATTGCATGTGTGTTCCTCTCATGAACCACTGCTAGAGTCATTGCATGTGTGTTCTTCTCATAGACTACACATGGATCCACCGGTGTCATTGCTTGTCTGCTCTTTTCATGAACCACAGTTAGAGTCATCGCATGTCTGCTCTTCTCATGAACCATAGCTAGAGTCATTGCATGTGTGTTCTTCTCACAAACCATAACATGAACCACAACCAGTGTCATTCTATGTGTGTTCTTCTCATTAACCACACATGGATCCACCAGTGTCATTGCATGTATGATATTTTCATGAACACAGTTTGAGT
>CAJUXJ010001865.1:0-5000 GCA_910589775.1 Avena eriantha | reverse complement strand
ATATCTCTATCCCGTGAAATTCTCGAGCCGAAAGATGGATGCATATGCTGTGTTTCATTTTGCTAAATGATATCAATTAAATGGTGTATCAATTCCATAAATTGGATATAGCAATAAAAAAACCAGCAAAATTCTTTCTAATATTTTAGATAGAAGAAATGTTTCCTCTATCTAAAATATTAGAAAGAATGTACTCTTCTATCCAAATCCAATTTGCATTGATAAAATCAATCCAAATTCCAGTAGTAGATGAATAATTGCAAATTTTTGTGTGTACGAGATTAGAATAACTTCAAAATAACTGACATAATTTTTGATTTTTCCTGATCAGAAAAATATATGAAAAAGAAAGGAGGTAGAAAAATTTTGGGATTTATGGTTAAAGAAGAAAAAGAAGAAAACAGGGGTTCTGTTGAATTTCAAGTATTTAGTTTTACCAATAAGATACGGAGACTTGCTTCACATTTGGAATTACACAAAAAGATTTTTCATCCGAAAGAGGTCTACGAATACTTTTGGGAAAACGTCGACGTTTGCTAGCTTATTTGGCAAAGAAAAATAGAGTACGTTATAAGAAATTAATCAGTCAGTTGAATATTCGGGAGCAGTAATTTAATCGTTTGAATTTTTTTCTTTTTTATTAGTAGTCTTATAGTAGTCTTAGATTTTGCATTTTGATGAGCCTCGTTTTGAGGAATTCATGGAATAATCCATTTTCATGGAATAATGAATTAAGGAAGAAAGGATATGAGTCTACCGCTTACAAGAAAAGATCTCATGATAGTCAATATGGGCCCTCAACACCCATCAATGCATGGTGTTCTTCGACTGATCGTTACTCTCGATGGTGAAGATGTTATTGATTGTGAACCCATATTAGGCTATTTACACAGAGGAATGGAAAAAATCGCGGAAAACCGAACTATTATACAATACTTACCTTATGTAACACGGTGGGATTATTTAGCTACTATGTTTACAGAAGCAATAACGGTAAATGCACCAGAATTCTTGGAAAATATTCAAATACCGCAAAGAGCCAGCTATATTAGGGTAATTATGTTAGAGCTGAGCCGTATAGCTTCTCACTTGTTATGGCTTGGGCCTTTTATGGCGGATCTCGGCGCACAGACCCCTTTTTTCTATATTTTTAGAGAGAGAGAATTAATATACGATCTATTTGAAGCTGCTACAGGTATGCGAATGATGCACAATTACTTTCGCATCGGAGGAGTAGCCGCGGATCTACCTTATGGATGGATCGATAAATGTTTGGATTTCTGTGATTATTTTTTACGCGGAGTTGTTGAATATCAACAACTTATTACACAGAATCCCATTTTTTTAGAGCGAGTTGAGGGAGTAGGTTTTATTAGGGGAGAAGAAGCAGTAAATTGGGGCTTATCGGGACCTATGTTACGAGCTTCTGGAATACAATGGGATCTTCGTAAAGTGGATCCTTATGAGTCTTACAACCAATTTGATTGGAAAGTCCAGTGGCAAAAGGAAGGGGATTCATTAGCTCGTTATTTAGTACGAGTCAGTGAAATGAGGGAATCCATTAAAATAATTCAACAAGCGGTAGAAAAAATTCCTGGAGGCCCTTATGAGAATTTAGAAGTCCGACGCTTTAAGAAAGCAAAGAATTCCGAATGGAATGATTTTGAATATAGATTTCTTGGTAAAAAACCTTCACCCAATTTTGAATTGTCAAAGCAAGAACTTTATGTAAGAGTGGAAGCCCCAAAAGGTGAATTAGGAATTTATCTAGTAGGAGATGATAGCCTTTTCCCCTGGAGATGGAAAATTCGTCCACCCGGTTTTATTAATTTGCAAATTCTTCCTCAACTAGTTAAAAAAATGAAATTGGCTGATATCATGACGATATTAGGTAGTATAGATATCATTATGGGAGAAGTTGATCGTTGAAATGATAATAGATAGGGTAGAGGTAGAAACTATAAATTCTTTTTCGAAATCGGAATTATTAAAAGAAGTCTATGGACTCATATCGATTCTACCCATTTTGACCCTCCTTTTGGGAATCACAATAGAGGTACTCGTAATTGTGTGGTTAGAAAGAGAAATATCCGCGTCGATACAACAACGTATTGGTCCTGAATATGCGGGCCCCCTGGGACTGCTTCAAGCTATAGCAGATGGGACTAAGCTACTTTTAAAAGAGGATATCCTACCATCCCGAGGGGATATTCCTTTATTTAGCATTGGACCCTCTATAGCAGTCATATCAATTTTATTAAGTTTTTTAGTTATCCCTTTGGGATATCATTTTGTTTTAGCTGATCTTAGTATTGGTGTTTTTTTATGGATTGCCATTTCAAGTATTGCCCCTATCGGTCTTCTTATGGCAGGATATAGCTCAAATAATAAATATTCTTTTTCAGGCGGTCTACGAGCTGCTGCTCAATCCATTAGTTATGAAATACCATTAACTTTTTGTGTGCTAGCAATATCTCTACGTGTGATTCGTTAAAATAGGGTCTTTTTCCTATAAAATCCATTAACTATTTATCTTCCTTTTATTATTCTCGGGTTGGTAAGTTAAACTAGATAGCTATATGAGTGAAACAAAACACCTTATAAATTTGTAGTAAAAAGAAAAATCTCATTTCCTACGTACAAGAAAAAAGTTGAAGTAAACATAAGCAGTGTAAACTCTTTATCCCAAGATTGATATTTTTTAATTAGTCATCCTATCTTGAAGCGGGCAAGAATAAAGGATTCGCGATATGGAATTCCATTACTAGAATATTCCTAGTTATTACTATAACTTATAATCATAAGAAGAATCCATCAAAAGTTAGTGAAGGATTAGGAACACTAAAGTACATAAAGGATTAAGAATGGGGAATCTAAGATATTAGATATTTTACCCCATAAAAGGAATCATAATAAGGACTTGAAATTAGTGGAAATTATCAAGTAGTACTTTCTTCGTATTCCGATCCAGAGTATGTTCCCATTCACTTGTTAAGAAAATGGCTATAAAGAACGAATTAACCCTTTACCCCTTTTTTTCTTTTAAATTTTTAATACCCCCTACCTAGGGAAAGAAGAGTAGGACAAAAGATGTGGAGTGTAATACAAAAAAATTGGAATTATTTCCTTCCTCTATCCATATTCATAGAGAATTCCTTATGAACTAATACCCAAATCTTTTAATTTATTAATTTAATTCCTATAACAAGTGTTTTATTCCAAGATTAAGTTATTACTGAAGAAAGAAATAAATTTATTATATTATAAAGGATGAGATCAATTCAGAAGCCCTTTTTATTATTCTAGCAGACAGAATTACTTTGGTCTAATTTAGGACTTTGCCATCTATTTTATTTTACCTAATTCTATCTGCGCCCCGGGGGCTAATAACGAAACAGTCCTCTCTTTTTTCTGATCATAGAGAAGCCGTATGAAGCTAAGGTTTCACGTACGGTTTTGGAATAGCGGTGGGAACTGTTATGTTATCATCGACTATGATTATCTAACAGTTCAAGTACAGTTGATATAGTTGAAGCACAGTCAAAGTATGGTTTTTTTGGATGGAATATTTGGCGTCAGCCTATAGGTTTTCTAGTTTTTCTAATTTCTTCTTTGGCAGAATGTGAAAGATTACCTTTTGATTTACCAGAAGCAGAGGAAGAATTAGTAGCAGGTTATCAAACCGAATATTCCGGTATAAAATATGGTTTATTTTATCTTGTTTCTTACCTCAATTTATTAGTTTCCTCTTTATTTGTAACAGTTCTCTACTTAGGTGGGTGGAATTTATCTATTCCCTATATATCCTTTTTTGATTTTTTCCAAATGAATAACCCAGTTGGAATTTTGGAAATGACAATGGGTATCTTTATTACATTAACTAAAGCTTATTTATTTCTCTTCATTTCTATCACAATAAGATGGACTTTACCTAGGATGAGAATGGATCAGTTATTAAATCTTGGATGGAAATTTCTTTTACCTATTTCTCTGGGCAATCTATTATTAACAACCTCTTCCCAACTTGTTTCACTATAAATAAGATAATACAATAACAGTAAGAATATTTTCAACACAAAGCTCTCTCAAACAAGAGAAAGAAACATATCTTTTTCATAGATATTTAGAATGAATATGTTCCCTATGGTAACTGGGTTCATGAGTTATGGTCAACAAACAATACGTGCTACACGGTACATTGGTCAAAGTTTCATAACTACCTACCTATCCCACACAAATCGTTTACCTATAACGATTCACTACCCTTACGAAAAATCAATTACACGGAGCGTTTTCGGGGCCGAATCCACTTTGAATTTGATAAATGTATTGCTTGTGAAGTATGTGTTCGCGTATGTCCGATAGATCTACCCCTTGTGATTGGAGATTTGAAAAGGATTAAAAGGAAGCAATTGCTTAATTATAGTATTGATTTTGGAGTTTGTATATTTTGTGGTAATTGTGTTGAGTACTGTCCGACAAGCTATTTATCGATGACTTGATCGATACGGGGAATGCGAATGGGTCTTTCGGCACCCTTGTTCAGGCTGGTGTAGTCGATACACAGCGCCAGGTCTTGTTCTTCTTCAACAAACCAGAACTGGGTTTGCCAGCCAGTCCGGGTGGTACACTTTCATGATGAACCCGCTGCTAGGAGCCAGGTGATCTCGTCACTGATAATCTTCCTCTTCTCCTCTGTGAACCGGCCAGAGGTTGCTTGACCGGCTTGGCATCCGGCCGCACCGCAAACTCCCTCGGTACACCTGGCATGTCCTTGGGTGACCATGCAAAGATGTCCCATTCTCATAGAGGAAGTCGACGAGCGCGCCTTCCTATTTGCTGTCCAGTTGGCACCAATGGTGACGAACTTGGTCGGGTCGGAGGGGTCGAGCAGGATCCTCTTCGTCTCCTTTGCCGGCTAGAAAGCTCCTTCTCCACCGGCTTGCTGCTAGCCGTCATATCTTGCTGGGCCATGGCCACATTGCGCATGATCACGCGCT
>CAJUXJ010001864.1:0-38751 GCA_910589775.1 Avena eriantha | reverse complement strand
GCTTCCTCCCATGCCTCCGTACTTGTTGGTGTGAACCTATCATTGATATGGGACAGAGTATGAAGTATACCATTCAAGAGGGTAGGAAGTGGGTTCGCATAGAGGACGGATTCACCTTTGGAGTCCATGGCGACTTGGCATAAGTTGGAGACCATGATGTGGGAACGACCGAAGGTCGGCTACATCATTTCCACTTGTATCTTGGTAATTCCTACACATCAAGTAAAACAAGAACATTGTGGACTTTTGCACTATTAGTAGTTAGTCCAAATGAATCATAACTTTATATATAAAAGGAGTATCAAAGCATATTATTAGCATAAAACCATCAAAATTATAGATACGTTATGGACGTATCAGGAGGCTGGCGCAATACAGCAAGGAGATCATCGAAGAGAAGGAACGTTCAATTCGGACAGACAGAACTCCTGAAATTCAAAAACGGACGTGGATTCCTCATACACGAACTCCAAATCAAGCAATAAAGCATTCTTGGATTGATAATTCCAAGATCTTTCCAATGAGTACTTCCACGTCTAAAAGACCCCGGAAATCTGGCCCCCGCACCCCGAATATCTGGCCCTGCTTTGGATTTCTACAAAGACTTTGGCGCCACGTTCTGTTCCGGGGCGGATATTGACTGGACTTTTCCCCGGAAAATCCGGCCCTCTTAGACCGGATAATCCGGCCCGAAAAGTTCACATCATATCCAGACGGATCTGACTGTATCAGACAGGTTTTCGTTTCGCGTTTTTCTTTGGATGTTCCGGCGGCCATATAAGCCTGGGAACGCCCTCTAGTTTTGGTTAGACCACGCTAAAACTATTTTGGAGTTGTTTCTATCTAGAACCTCTGGAATTACCTCGTGATCGAATTATACTACTGCAATTGAGTGTGATCTGTTGTTCCATCGGGAATTAGTAGATTGCAAACTACCGTTCGTGGTCGACGACGGCTGTGTGCGCAAGAGCATGGTATTGTGAATATCCTACAGGTTCGAGAGCTGTTGCATCGGCATCATCGTTCGAGCGAAAAGAGTTCATAGCTACACAGGCTAGTTATCTATCATCCACCATCACAACCGCCATCCGCTTACTGAGAAGATTGGGCCACCCCATATCATCTTGCTATCAGATTTCCATCCAGTGTTGCCTCGGTAAGCATCCACAAATCCATCCATAGATTAGAGAGTGTTTTTCGTCCTATACAAAAAAAGCCTTGCAAAAGATTTGCCATAGACTAGATTGCATCGTTTTCGAGTTTTAGTTGCTGATTGTATCTTCTCGTAGATCCGATCTGTAGGTTTTTCCTCGTAGGAGTCTAGTTTTTTGTTTGTATCTAGGTTTAGGTTTGATCTTGTTTTCGCCGTGTCAACCATCACCGTTTCCGCAAGTTTTCCTTTCCTCGTTTGTCTGAGTCCACATAGGTCGTACCTTTGTTTGCATACCATAGACAACAACCTATCTACAACATCTGTGCCTAGGAACGTACCCCACGAGACTAGTTGCTTTGCTCCGACAGGCTGCTCATTAGGGTTTGAAGTGCAAATTTTTTTTCATCCAGGTAGAACCGGATTTATCCGGCCCCCGACAAAACCGGATATATATCCGGCCCTTAATTGCTCAGAATTGTTGCAGGACGTATTGCGTTTGTCAGATAGTTGAAAAATCAAAAAAAGAGAAGAAGAAAAAAGTTGTTAAAAAAAGAGAAAAGAAAAGAGAAACAAAAGTAAAACACAAAAGGGAGATCTCAAGGTTGATTGGAGGACTAGTTTATAATAGCACTAGTAGATTGAGCAATCTTGTGCCTGTTCTATTTGAGCTATTACTAGCATCTCTCTTGTGCATTGCAATATTCCTTTTCATAAGTTTGCTTTTCCATGTTTATCTCCACAGTGTGTGTGTCTTGGCGTTTTTTGTACGATCAGCACTAGGACTTGTTTGCGGTGTAGATAGGAACCATACCCTATAGCTCCACCATATATAACCTGTGTGCCCTGTGATCGTTCTCTATACCTTTGATATTCACTTCATCACATCAGTGCATCAGTCTTTGATTTCGTTTGGTAGAGCATCTCTTTTCACTTGGAACGTAAATCACCTTTCTTATTAGTTGTGAGTGAGCTCTGAGCATTTCCACCATACAGATTTTGATTTTTGCACTAACCTAGTAATCATGTCTTCTAGTGAAGATGATGTTGTGTCGCAGAAAAGAAGGATGAGGAGCTTGTTAATTGGCGCGAATATGAGGCTTTGAAGTCCCACTTGACACATGTGTTTACTCACACGACAATGCCATTGAAAAGAATCTCCAGGACATGAATAGAGATTGTCGCAGCATGTTGGAATGGTGATACTATCCAAACGCAAGTGGCTACGCTCAATGTCAATGTCGCCACTTGGCATCGTTCCATTAGGGTTTGACACCGCCATACATAGAAGGCAGGATCCTCAACATGATGATGCCTTTGATGATTTTGATGAGGGTAGCGCAGTTTATGCTGCTCCACATGTTGTCAGGGGACTTGCTATTCCCCCTGTCCATGCACCTGCTCATGGCCGTGGGCTTGTCCCTCTTGGGCGTGCTCAACGTGTGCCCAACCAGCTGCTGATGATGTTTGGGCAAGCCAAAATTCTCGATTCCCAAGTTTGATGGTTCCATTGATCCTGAAGATTATCTCACATGGGAGTTGAAGATTGAGAAACTCTGGCGCTTATTTGACTATCCAAAGACAAGAAGTCAAATCTTGCAGCATCTGAATTTGATGGTTATGCTTTGCGTTGGTGGGATGCTCTTGTCCAACATAGGAGGGAGGGCAATGAATTTCCTGTGATGGATTGGCGCGAGATGAAGCAAATCATGAAGGCTCATTTCGTACCAACCAACTACTTGCGTTCAGTTTTTTGATAAATTGATGCAATTGAAGCAAGGCACAATGACAGTTGATGAGTACTACATGGAGATGGAGCTGCTTATGCAGCGTGCTAGAATTCGTGAGTCCATTGAGATGACCATGTAGCGATTCCTCAACAATCTGAAGTTACCAATCAAGAGCATAGTTTGTCATGACAAGTATGAGACCATGAATGATCTATTGCACCATGCTAGTGAGCCGAATCACAGTTGGCAGAAGAGGCAAAGTCACGTGCTCGTTTTCCGTCCTCCAGCAGATGTTCGGCCATATCTACTCCTCCTATAGTCACGCGACCAGCTGCTGCTTCGTTTACACCATCAGCCAAACCAGCAAGTACTCTCTCCTTCGTTGTGGTTCTAATGCTCGGAAACCCGCCGCTCCTGCTGCTAGCTTGGGTTCCAACATGTCTACGGCACGTACTCGTGATGTGGTGTGCCATACTTGTGGAGGTAGAGGGCACCACAAGAAAGATTGTCCAAACAACAAGGTTATGTTTGTTAACGAACAAGGCAAAGTAGAGAGTGGAGATGAAGCTTCTGATGATGATGTTGATGATGGCAAGGATGGTGTTGATGCGTATCCAGAGCGTGCTCCAGCCATTGTCGTATATTCACGTATACTGAGTGTGCAACCGGTTGAGGAATCCCAGCGCTGCAACTTATTCCAACAAAGCTCTAGTTGGACCTAACAAGGCTTGCAAGGTCATTATTGATGGAGGTAGCTGCAGAAATCTTGCAAGTAAGGAACTATGTGCCAACTGAATTTGACATACTTACCTCATCCCAAGCCATACTACATACAATGGTTGAGCAACAATGCCGAGATGAAGGTAAATCATATACGATACGTGTTAATTTTCAAATAGGGCCATACAAAGATTCTATTGATTTTGATGTGGTTCCTATGACTGTTTGTCACCTACTATTGGGTCGGCCTTGGCTCTATGATCGCCATGTGCAACACAATGGCCGAGCCAATACATATCACTTGGAATTCAAAGGGAAAACGATTACTATGCAGCCAATGACACCACAAGATATTGTGAATGATTATCGCCAGAACATAGAGGTGAACTTGAAGGAAGAAGATTCTACCACTCGGCGAGATTGTGTGACAGCTGTTCCTGATGTAATTGAGCCTAAATTGAGTGATATAAAGAAAAGTGAGAGAGTGCCTGGTTTATTGATACTAACCACCAAGGAGGATATGAGAGAATTTCGTGAGGATCCTACATCCATGCCACTTGTGCTCATGTATAAGGGCGAGGTATAGGTTTCTAACGACATGACCCCTATTTCTCTTGGTGTCTCTTCTGTTTTGCAGGACTTTGGGGATGTGTTTCTAGAAGATGTACCCGTAGGTTTACCTCCCATTGCGTGGTATAGAACATCAAGTGGACCTAATTCCTGGCGCCACATTCCCAACCGTGCACCCTACAGGACCAATCCCGAAGAAACTAAGGAAATTCAGAAGCAAGTACAAGCGCTGCTGGATAAAAGGGTACATTCGTGTTTCTCTTAGCCCTTGTGTTGTTCCTATTATTTTAGTTCCTAAGAAAGATGGTACTTGGCGCATGTGTGTTGATTGTAGAGCGATTAATACATCACTATTCAATATCATCATCCTATTCCACGCTTAGAGGATATGCTAGATGAATTGAGTGGTGCTGCTGTTTTCTCTAAAACTGATTTGCGTAGTGGTTATCATCAAATTAGGATGAAAGAAGGGGATGAGTGGAAAACTGCTTTCAAACAAAATTTGGCTTGTATGAGTGGTTAGTCATGTCGTTTGGTCTTACTAAATGCACCTAGTACATTTATGCGATTAATGAATCATGTTTTGAGAGATTTTATTGGTCGTTTTGCGGTTGTTTACTTTGATGATATACTTATATACAGCCACAACAAAACTGAACATTGCACTCATATTCAACAAGTTTTGCAAGTGTTGCATGATAATAAATTGTATGCTAATCTTGAGAAGTAACATTTGCAAAAGATAAGGTCATATTCCTAGGATTTGTTGTATCTAAGCATGGAGTAGAGGTAGATCAATCTAAATTGAATCAATTCAGAATTGGCCTAATCCCATGAATGTAAGTCAAGTGCGTAGTTTCCACGGCTTAGTTGGTTTCTATAGGGGCTTTGTGAAAGATTTTAGCACCATTGCTGCACCTTTGAATGATTTGACAAAGAAAGGTGTTCCTTTTGTATGGGGCGTGGCCCAAGACATTGTATTTGATACATTGAAACGTTTACTTACTTCTGTACCATTACTTGCATTAACCTGATTTTTCGAAGCAATTTGAAGTTGAATGTGATGCTAGTGGTATAGGCATAGGTGGCATTTTGATGCAAGAGGGTCGGCCTATAGCATATTTTTTTGAGAAATTGACTGGTGCTCGTTTGAATTATTCTATCTATGATAAAGAATTGTATGCACTTGTTAGAGTACTTGAGGTTTGACAACATTATTCATGGCCAAAGGAATTCATCATACATTCTGATCATGAAGCATTGAAATACTTGAAAGCTCAATCAAACTTGCATAGAAGATTAGCTAAATGGGTTGAGTTCATTGAGTCTTTTCCTTACATCATTAATTATAAGAAGGGAAAACAGAATGTTGTTGCTGATGCTCTATCTAGGAAGAACATGCTATTAACCAATCTTGATGTTAAAATTCCTGGATTAGAAGCTATTTGTGCACTGTATGCAACTTACCATGATTTTGCTAAACCTTATCATTTGTGTGCTCTTAGAAACGCATGGGATAAGTATCATATACATGATGGATATTTGTTTCGAGCTAACAAACTATGTATTCCAGAATGTTGTTGCGTTTGTTCTTAGTCCAGGAATCACATGCTGGTGGTTTGATGGGTCACTTTGGGCGTGAGAAGACGTTGCTCATGCTTGCTGATCACTTCTATTGGCCCAAGATGAGGCGTGATGTGTACAGATTTGTGAGCCGATGTATTACATGCCACAAGTCGAAATCTAAGCTGAAGCCTCACGGTTTGT
This sequence comes from Avena eriantha, assembly GCA_910589775.1. NCBI lineage: Eukaryota > Viridiplantae > Streptophyta > Magnoliopsida > Poales > Poaceae > Avena > Avena eriantha. Next base: position 32,814 of record CAJUXJ010001864.1, on the reverse strand, counting down.
ATACACCTCTCTCTGCACCTACTACTCCATGGGAAGACTTGTGCTAGGTCTACCTAAAACTCAGAGAGGTCATGATTCTATATTTGTGATAGTGGATAGGTTCTCTAAGATGGCCATTTTATTGCCTGCCACAAAAGCAACGATGCATCGCATGTTGCTAACCTGTTTTTTCAGGGACATCGTGAGATTACATGGAGTACCAAAACGATTGTTTCTGACCATGATGTGAAGTTCATGAGCTACTTTTCGAAGACCTATGGGGGAATCTAGGAACGAACCTAATGTTCAGTACTACATGTCATCCCCAAACAGATGGTCAAATGGAGGTGGTGAATCGAACATTGTCACAGCTGCTAAGGACCATGATTAAAAGAATCTGCGGGAGTGGGAAGAGTGTTTGCCACATGTTGAGTTTGCTTACAACAGGGCGGTGCATTCAACTACTCAGCTTTGTCCTTTTGAGGTGGTGTATGGTTTTGTCACATCCCGAAATTCTCCTAATTTTGGAATGTTAAGTAAATAAAATAAGTTGATTGATTGTTTGACTTTGTTGAAATTTCTCAAAGAAAAGAAACTTTTGATTTGATTTCCCTTCAACCTTGAGTTCAGAGTTTTGTATGAGATTGGATAAACTTGATTAGGTTTTACTATCCAACTTGATTAGGTTTTACTGAAACCAAATCCTAAAAGATCAATCCAACCATACATGGAAATATTAAAGAGAGGGAATAAAATGACTTTCCCAAATTATGGTGGAGTAATATTCTAATTTCCCCATTCAAGTCTCTAATTCAATTTGTGAAACCATTATAAATGCTTTTCGCCACTTTCTTGAAAAGAGAGAAGATAATGACATCTTCATTTTCTTTGATTGTTAAAATTGTGTTCCTTATGTTTATGACTAAACTTGTTGTTTTGGGAAATTGTGGCATTGTGTGTTTTTGTTTGAGTGATTGACATATGGCATGCATCTATGCATTCTTAATGATATGGGGTGGCCCGATCTTCTCAGTAAGCGGATGGCGGTGATGATGGTGGATGATAGATAACTAGCCTGTAGCTATGAACTCTCCCGCTCGATCCCTCCCTGATGCCAATGCAACAGCTCTCGAACCTTGTAGGATATTCACAACACCATGCTCTTGCGCACGCAGCCGTGACCACGAACGGTAGTATGCAATCTACTAATTCCCAATGGAACAACAGATCACACTCAATTATAGTTGGTAGATTCGAACACAGGGTATTCCAGAGGTTCTATGAAAGAAGAACTCCAAAATATTTTAACATGGTCTAAACCCTAACTAGGGGTCGTCCCATAGCTTATAAGGGCGGCTGGGGCGGCCAGAAACCGAAACTAAACACAAACGACTCAAACTTATAAAAAACCGACTCGGACCAGATTGCGGTCGGGCGGGCGGACACTCCTGTCGAAATCGGCCGGACACTCCGGTGAAAGTGTGTCAGACAGTCCGGTCTGGCCGAAACTTTGAAGTTTCCGGGTGGTGTCCGGGTAGTATCCGAACTGGCAGACAGAATTTCCATGCCAGTTTGCCTCTCGACCAGGCCGGACAGTCCGGGTGGAACTGGCCGGACACTCCGGTCGTGGCAGATCTTTTTGCCTCCGTCTTGATGATCTTCTCTTGCGCCTTCCTCCCACTCCTCCCTCGCACATCCTTGGGCGATTATCATGTTGGGCTTCTGTTGTAGCGCTTCTCCTCCTCCGCGCCATGCTTGTTTCTCCAACGAACCTGATCATACATAAATGCATAGACTTAGGCAGTATAAAGTTCTCATCAATCAAAGTACCAGATTTGTTTTTAGGAGTAATTCACCTGTTCTTCTAGTAGCTTAGCACGAGCTCTTGTAATAGCTCCATTCTAATCTCATTGGACTGATCCTGTCTTGCGACAGTTGTAGCATCTTCAGTAGTCATTGGGGTATGTAATGTAGGGATGTCCTCATCATCTCCCCTCCCTTCAAAAGGCGTCGCCCTCGACGCTCCAAGGTCTTCTCCACCAGCATATGGTGACAAATCAGCAACGTTGAAGCTGTTGCTAACTCCACCAAACTCCTCAAGAGGTATATCAACCGAGTAGGCGTTATCATTAATCTTGGCTAACACCTTGTAAGGACCAGCACCACGTGGCTTCAATTTGGACTTTCGAAGTAGTGGAAACCTATCCTTGCGTAGATGCACCCAAACCATATCTCCATGCTCGAACAACACTTCTTTCCTTGCTTGATTCCTTGCAGCAGCAGCATGTTCTTGCCTTTTTTCTCAATAGCCTCTCGAGTCTTCTCATGTATTTTCTTCACATAATCAGCACGTTTTGATGCCTCCATATCAACTCTCTCATGTAATGGCAGAGGCAACATATCAAGTGGCGTCAATGGCTTGAAACCATACACCACCTCAAAAGGACAAAGCTGAGTAGTTGAATGCACAACCCTGTTGTAAGCAAACTCAACATGTGGCAACACTCTTCCCACTCCCGCAGATTCTTTTTAATCATGGTCCTTACCAGCTGTGACAATGTTCGATTCACCACCTCCGTTTGACCATCCATTTGGGGATGACATGTAGTACTGAACAACAACTTGTTCCTAGCTTTCCCCCATAAGGTCTTCCAAAAGTAGCTCATGAACTTCACATCACGGTCAGAAACAATCGTCTTTGGTACTCCATGTAATCTCACGATGTCCTTAAAAACAGGTTAGCAACATGTGACGCATCATCGCTTTGTGGCAGGCAATAAAATGAGCCATCTTAGAGAACCTATCCACTACCACAAATATAGAATCATGACCTCTCTGAGTTTTTGGTAGACCTAGCACAAAAATCCATACTAATGTCTTCCCATGGAGTAGTCGGTGGTAGAGAGAGGTGTATACAACACCGTGAGGCTTTAGCTTAGAGTTCGACTTGTGGCATGTAATACATCGGCTCACAATCTGTACACATCACTGCCTCATCTTGGGCCATAAAGTGATCAGCAAGCATGAGCAACGTCTTCTCACGCCCAAAGTGACCCATCAAACCACCAGCATGTGACTCCTGCACTAAGAACAAACGCAATGACGATTCTGGAATACATAGTTTGTTAGCTCGAAACAAATATCCATTCATGTATATGATACTTATCCCATGCGTTTCTAAGAGCACACAAACGATATGGTTCAGCAAAATCATGGTCAGTTGCATAAAGTGCACAATAACTTCTAATTCCAGGAATTGTAACATCAAGATTGGTTAATAGCATGTTCTTCCTAGATAGAGCATCAGCAACAACGTTCTCTTTTCCCTTCTTATAGTTAATGATGTAAGGAAAAGACTCAATGAACTCAACCCATTTAGCTAATCTTCTATGCAAGTTTGATTGAGCTTTCAAGTATTTCAATGCCTTCAATGATTAGAATGTATGATGAATTCCTTTGGCCACAAATAATGTTGGCCAAACCTCAAGTACTCGAACAAGTGCATACAATTCTTTATCATAGATAGAATAATTCAAACGAGCACCAGTCAATTTCTCCAGAAAAATAAGCTATAGGCCGACCCTCTTGCATCAAAACGCCACTTATGCCTATACCACTAGAATCACATTCAAGTTCATATTGCTTCGAAAAATCAGGTAATGCAAGTAATGGAGCAGAAGTAAGCAAACGTTTTAATGTATCAAATGCAATGTGTTGAGGGCAAACCTCTAGGGTGGCCCGATCTTTCACGATTCCATTTCAAATCGAGGGTGGAGTGCGGGGGAAGGGAGGGAAGGATGAACACGACGAACACACGCACGAAGAACGCGATGAACACACACACGCAAAACCACGATAAACACCAATAGCTCACGCCCAGCGGTGACCGGATCCGGCGCAATCCCTAGGATCGGCGTCGGGCGGAGGACTCTCTCTCTCGAACCGGCACGGCGAGATGGGAACTCGGTGAGGATCTTGACGTCTAGGCAAAGGGACACCGATGCCTAGGCCTTGTACAACGCGGAGGCACGATGCAAACTCCAACCAGGTTTGGGGATATTGGTGCTCCTTAGTCAAGGAGCATGAGGCAAGAATTAGATAGATCCACAAAGGGGTTTCCACTAATTCCAATATCATGCCTAGGGTTTACAATGGAGGTGGGGGTCTATATATAGGCCAGCCACAAGTTCAGGGGTAATTCAGGCATTAAAGTAGAGTTCTGGGCGAAGTAGAGGGGTACATGGGCCATAGGGCCCAGCGAGGCTCGCAGGCCCATCAATGGAGGTGGGGGTCTATATATAGGCCAGCCACAAGTTCTAGGGCTCGAAGTAGAGTTCTGGGCGATGTGGAAGCGTCCGTAGGACGGGCTGCATCAGCTTCCCCCCCCTTGGGAAAGGGTCGTCCTCGACTCCTTCATGGATATCATCTTGAGCATCTCCATGGTAGGGTGCGAGATCCTTGACATTGAATGTATTGCTTGCAAGGTACTTGGAGGTCGGTATGTCGATGATGTAGGCGTTGTTGTTGATTCTTTTGAGGACCTTGAAGGGACCATCTCCTCTTGGCTTAAGCTTGGAGTCATGTTCCTGGGGGGGAAGCGGTCCTTGCTTAGGTGTATCCACACAAGGTCCCCTTCTTCAAATATCATCTCCTTCTTGTCCTTGTTAATCTTGAAGCTTGGCGAAGGACTTGTTGTTCGATAGTAGCTCTAGTTTCTTCATGAAGCCGTCTTCATAGCTTGGGGCGCACTTCTCGATGTCCATGTTTGTGCGCTCATGGAGAGGTAGTGGTAGGATGTCGAGCGCGGTGAGGGGCTCGAAACCATAGACGATCATGAATGGACTCATCTTGGTTGTTGAGTGCTTGGCTCGATTGTAGGCGAACTCGGTGTGTGGAATGCATTCCCTCCCAATCCTTCAGGTTTTTCTTGATCAACACACGAAGGAGAGTTCCGAGGCTTCGGTTGACAACTTCGGTTTGGCCATCATTTGAGGATGTGATGCGAATGAAAAGAGGAGCTTGACGCCGAGCTTGGCCATGAGGGTCTTCCACAAGTAGCTCATGAATTTGACGTCGCGGTCGGAGACGATTGTCCTTGGCACACCGTGAAGACGGACGATTTCCCTGAAAAACAGATTTACAACACGTGAAGCATCGTCGGTCTTATGGCACGGTATGAAGTGTGCCATCTTGGAAAAACTGATCCACAACAACAAATATAGAATCATGACCATGCTTAGATCTAGGCAATCCTAACACGAAATCCATGCTAATGTCGAACCAAGGTGTATGAGGAATAGGCAAATGGCATATAAAGACCATAGAGATTAGCTTGCGACTTAGCTTGAACACATGTCGTGCATCGTTGAACGTAGCGCTCCACGTCACGCTTCATCTTGGGCCAAAAGTAGTGATTGGAGAGCATGTCCAATGTCTTATCGCGACCAAAGTGACCCAGAAGGCCTCCACCATGAGATTCTTGGAGAAGCAAAAGTTGAAGCGACGACTTCGGAATGCATAGCTTGTTTTGTTTAAAAAGAAAGCCCTTATGTAAATAGAAATCATCAACTCCCTTGTTATTGGAGCACTTTGCGAAAATTGGTTCAAAGAACGGGTCAGAAGCATACACAGATTTTATTTCCTCAAGACCCAACACGTTGATTTCAAGTCTCGTAAGAAGGCTTGTATGTTTGCGAGACAATGCGTCCGCAACTACATTATCTTTGCCCTTCTTATACTTGACAATGTACGGAAAAGATTCCATGAACTCAACCCACTTAGCGTGTCTCTTGCTCAAGTTAGCTTGGCCTTTTAGATATTTCAACGACTCGTGGTCGGGATGTATGATAAATTCCTTGGGCCGAAGGTAGTGTTGCCAAACTTGAAGGACACGGACTAAGGCAAAAGGCTCTTTGTCATAAATCGGATAGTTAAGGCGAGCACCATCAAGTTTTTCGCTATGGTAGGCTATAGGACGTCCGTTTTGCATAAGGAGTCCTCCAATGCCAATACCACTAGCATCACACTCTATCTCAAAAGTTCTTATGAAATCCGGTAAAAGCAAGAAGAGGTGCTTCGGTGAGCCTCTTTTTAAGTTCATTAAAAGCTTTTTGTTGTGTTTTTCCCCACACGAAGGTGACATTCTTTTTGGTCAATTCATTAAGGGGACACGCAATGGTTGAAAAGTCTTTCACAAAGCGACGATAGAAACCGGCCAACCCATGAAAACTTCGGAGTTCACTCACATTTGTTGGTATGGGCCAATCTCGTATGTCCTTTACCTTGGAAACATCAACTTCAATTCCCTTCGAAGAAACGACAAATCCACAAAATCAACTTGTCTTTAGCAAAAGTGCACTTGGGAAGGATTAGCATAAAGCTTTTCATGTCGAAGGATTTGCAAAACTTCCTTGACATGTGTTATATGGTCCTCAAGTGATTTGCTATAAACAAGAATATCATCGAAATAGACAACAACACTTTTTCTAATGAGAGAACGCAAGATGTGATTCATAAGGCGCATGAAGGTGGATGGGGCATTTGATAAACCAAAGGGCATAACCAACCATTCATAGAGACCAAGTTTGGTCTTGAAGGCGGTTTTCTACTCATCACCTTCAGCCAGGCGTATTTGATGGTAACCACTACGGAGATCAATTTTCGAAAAAATAGTGGCTCCACACAACTCATCAAGCATGTCATCAAGACGTGGTATGGGATGCCGATAACGCACGGTGATAGCATTGGTTGGATGGCAGTCCATGCATAACCGTAACGTATCATCCATCTTTGGAACAAGGAATCACGGGTACGACACTTGGACTAGTGCTAACTTGGATCAAACCTTTGGAGACGAGTTGGTTGATTTGACGTTCGATCTCCTTCGTCTCCTCCGGGTTCGTGCGGTAAGCGACGCGGTTGGGAAGTGGTGCACCGGGGATGAGGTCGATGCGATGTTCAATGCCGCGAACAGGAGGTAGTCCGTGTGGAAGCTCTTCGGGAAACACATCGTTGAATTCCTACAAAACACTCATCAAAGATGGAGGAACATTGGTTAATTCGTTAGTTCCTTGCGCTAGTCCCTTGCAAAGGAGGACATAGTGCAAGATGGATGGGTTGTTCTGAACATCTCTCATCTCACTTTTGGTGGCAAGGAGAACACTCTTAGTTTCTCCACTTGAATTTGGCTTGTGGCTCTCACTCACTATGAGGTGGTTCTCTCTCTCACCGCTCTTCTCACAAGTAGGTGTTGTGCTTTGCGTCCTCGCTAAAGCCTTTGCATTGTCCGCAATTATTTGGCTAGGAGTCATCGGTTGCAAAACACATGTTTTGTTGAGCCATTTGAAGGTGTATATATTGGTGCGACCATCATGTTGAGTAGCCTTGTCAAATTGCCATGGTCGACCAAGAAGCATGTGGCAAACTGTCATAGGAACCACACCGCACTCCACCGTATCTTTGTAAGGACCAATGGCGAAGGAGACCGATACGGTATGCTTGATCTTCACGGACCCTTGGTCACTTAGCCATTGCACGTGGTAGGGGTGCTTGTGTGGATGGAGGTTGAGGTTGAGCTTCTCACACAACTCGGTGCTAGCAAGGTTGTGACAACTCCCTCCGTCAATGATCACCTTGATAGATTTGCCGTTGATGCCGGCTCGTGTTTGGAAGATATTGGAGCGTTGGTCTTCATGCTCTTGTTCTTGAGTGGTCAGATTCTTGTGACGACAAGCGATGGACTTGCGTCATGCTCACACATGACGAGTTCTTGATCATCTTCCACTAATTGCCTTGCCATTGCTTCCTTGACACGGGCATCAAACTCATCTTCACTCAAGTACTCTTCATCACCATTGTCATGGATGAACAAGACTTTCTTGTTTCCACATTCGGCCGACTTGTGTCCTTTACCTCCACACTTGTAGCATTCACCGTTGAAAGGTGTATCACTCTTTGCTTGCTTGCCACTTGGGGGCAGTTTTCCTTGAGGAAGTGTGGGCTTGAAGGAAGGCTTGGAGGGTACTTGAGGAGCTACCATTGAAAGTTGTTGGTGTAGGGGTTGAAGCTTGCTTGTAGGTGAAGTACGCCTTGGGCTTGTTGTACTTGATAGCCTCTTGCACTTGACGTTCAGCCTTTGTTGCAATGTGCACAAGCTCAACCATGGTGTTGTATGTTTGGAACTCGACAATGCGCTTGATAGGGTGATTCAAGCCAATAAGGAAACGTTCCATTGTTTGCTCCATGCGCTCATCAATGTTGGCGCGAATCAAGTTGAGTTCCATTTCCTTGAAGTATTCTTCCATGGTCTTTGTCCCTTGATGAAGCGCTTGAAGGTTGTTGAAGAGGTCACGCGTGTAGTGTGCGGGGAAAAACCGGGATCTCATGTGAGCCTTCATGTCATGCCAAGTTGTGATTGGCGGCTCTTGTCTTGCATCACGAGCAACTTGAACTTGTTCCCACCAAAGGTTGGCGTAATCATCAAACTCTAGCAAAGCCATGGCGACCATCCTCTCGTTGCTATAGTTGTGCATGCGGAAGATCTTGTTGACTTTGAGTGCCCACGAGAGGTATTCTTCAGGGTCATTGGATATGGTGAACTTGGGCATTGTGAACTTGAGCTTGCCAAAAGTTTCTTCATCGTTGCGGTCATTGCGACGAGCTTGGTGACCTTGTTGATGACCTTGTAGTTGGGGAGGTGGAACTTGGTTCTCGCGTCCTTTTTGCGGAGCTTGCTCTTGGTATTGGCGCGGTTGTTGACGTGGTTGAGGTACTTGGGCCTCATGGTGGTGAAGGTGTGTAGCCTCTTGACGCGGTTAATGACGAAGAGGAGGCTCGTTCCTCGGTTGGTGATGTTGGTTAGGCGCATGGGCCTCACGGCGAAGAACATGGTCATGAGGCTCTTGACTTTGTGGGCGTTGCTCAACTTGTATCACTTGACGCTCCAAGTTTTGTTGATGTGGAGGAGGCGCCTCGTGATGACCATGGTGTCGTTGTTGACGTTCATGACGTTGATGAAGAGGAGGAGGATCTTGAAGAGCTTGACGTCGATGACGAGCTTGATTCTCCAAATTGGAGTCATCACTTGTTGTGTCAAGAATGTGCCGCGGTCGATGGTGGTAGACTTGCGGTCGCGCTTGCGGTTCCTCTTGTGGTTGCTCTTGTTGAATCACTAGTGCCCTTGCGTGATGACGGTGTGCTTCTTGCCTTGCTCGTGGCCTGGAAGAGAGGTCACCGTCATAGCTTGACGTTGCGGCGTGCCGTGGGGAAGGTACATAGTTCGAAGAGATTCCATCTTCAACCACGGGGGCATCATTGCGTCTTTGAGCACTTTGATGTAGATCTTGTGGAAGAGGTGCATGACGATGCGAAGAACTTGCCGAGCTTGATGCGCGTGAACGTGGTCTTGCCATGCCATCGATGAGGCGTCGAAGATTGTCATTTGTTTTGGCGATGGAGCGTTGAAGCGCTTCATTTTTGGTGGCCGAAGTTGTGATGCATTGCATGCATTTGTCGTTCGAGGCCGTCGAAGCGGTTGTCGATGTTCTTGAACTCGGCTTGCGTCTCGCCAAATTGTTCATCTTGTCGTGTCTCAAGTGCTTGGCAATGTTTACGAAACTCTTGTCGAACGATGGTGACTTGCGCGCGTCATGTACGGACCTTGATCTTCCTCTTGGGGGGTGGTTGGCTCGTCTCACCGTGCCTATCCATTATGCAAAACACACAAGTATTGTATATGGAAGTGGAATATGGTGGTGTAAGCCTTGTACCTCACCTTGGGGATTGCACCAAACTAGAAACCACAAGTGAGAGCTATTAGCGTGCAAAGTGGAAATGCCTAGAAAACTCACACTAACTCTCAAAAGCTTGTTGGTGGTAGGTTAGGGTTGTGGAAAGCCAAAGAACCAACCAAAAGAAAAGGGATAGTCAAAAGTGGTAAAAATCCAACAAAACTTAAGTCAAAGGCGAAGGTCAACAACTCAAAAGTGTGACGGAACCTACGACTATGTACACACACGTGGAGAAAGTTGGGATTGACACGACTATGAAAATGAGCAAACAAAATGTCCTAACGAAGACTAAGCTCGTTGTCGTGCCAATGGAAGGAGAGACCGCGGCTCGTTTGCAAAGAGGAAAAGTGAGCAATGGATTTGTGCACTTGCCTTGGGCGCTCTTCTTTCTCTCTTGCTTACAAGCTTTGAGACTCTCTTTTGCAAGGGGGGGGACTATTTTTCTTTTGCTTTTTCTTTGTATCTTATTCAAATTTTTTTTGCTCTCCCTTGATGCTACCTAGTCACACTTGATATTGCTCTTGCACTCTCACTATCCAAGGACAAATGCACAATGCTCAAGCAAACACAAGATGAGCCACTCTCATGGGATAGGTACACACAAAGGAAGATGGGGTTAACAAGGTGACGCAAGTTATACCTTCTTTGATGATGAACTTGGCGTCGGTGGTGTGGGATGATGTTCTTGGTCCGTGGTGTCGATGAGCGCGGAAGTTGATGATGCGGAAGCTTGCTGGTACTTGCTGACACGCACATGGGACACGAGTGATATGGGGTGGCCCGATCTTCTCAGCAAGCTCTTGTCGATGGTGATGGTGGATGATAAATAACTAGTGCATAGCTATGATCTCTCCCGCTCGATCCCTGATGCCAATGCAACAGCTCTCGAACCTTGTAGGGTATTCACAACACCACACTCTTGCGCACGCAGCCGTGACCACGAACGGTAGTATGCAATCTACTAATTCCCAATGGAACAACAGATCACACTCAATTATAGTTGGCATATTCGAACAGAGGGTAATTCTAGAGGTTCTATGAAAGAAACAACTCCAAAATATTTTAACGTGGTCTTCCACCTAACTTGTGATGGCTACGGAGGTTTATATGAGGGCTGGGGCGTCCTCCCCTCTAAACGGGCCTAAAAACAGCCATAACTTGGCCCAAACTGACTCGGTTCGACTCAAACTGATACATACCGACCCATATATGGGTTCGGCCTTATTGGCACGCAGTCCAAACGTCGTGGAACACCTCAAACATGTAATTCTTGGTGCGCCATCTCTCTCTCTTGCGCATACGTGATTTCCTCATTGCGTCCTAGTGCGCCTGCCTCCCGCTCCTCCCTCGCGCACTTGTTGATATTGGAAATCAACGCTTGTCCTTCTTGCTGCAACTCTCCTCCTCCTCGCGCAACGCTTGTGTTATCAATAAACCTGTTGCTCAATCAGCTTTGCACGAGCTCTTGTAATGGGTCCAATCCTGATTTCATTGGACTTGTTCTTTGCAGCAACATCTTCATTGTGAATAGGAGTAGGAGATAGTGGAATAGTATGGATGTCCTCATCAATGAGCAAACAAAGGAGATTAGCCAATGCGAAAAATGGGTTAAAACTGTCAAAACTGGCGTTACAGCCGGACACTCTGGTCTGTATGGGCCGGATACTCCGGTCTGGCCGGACACTCCGGTCTGGTTCGGCCGGACACTCCGGTCGGTATGAGCTGGACACTCCGGCGCGGGTTTCCTGCTCGTGTTCTTGAGCGGAAATCCTCGCCTTCGGGCATCAAATCCTCGAAAAACTGGCCAAATCGGGCTGGGGAAACGCAGGATAAAGCTGGACCAACTCCTTAGACAAGGTTTGGTCGGATCAAAATCACAAATAACACTCCAAATCAAGAGATCGATCCAAAGGCAAATATGGGCTGTTTTTTATGGGATTTTCAATTTTTTGGTGGATAGAAGAAAAATTTGTGGGGGAAATCGTGAGCAACGAAGCTCTTAATACCAATATGTTGAGGGAAAACCTCTAGGGTGGCCCGATCTTTCACGATTCCATTTCAAATCGAGGGTGGAGTGTGGGGGAAGGAGGGAAGGATGAACACGACGAACACATGCACGAAGAACGCGATGAACACACACACGCAAAACCACGATAAACACCAATAGCTCACGCCGGCGGTGACCGGTCCGGCGTAATCCCTAGGATCGGCGTCGGGCGGAAGACTCTCTCTCGAACCGGCACGGCGAGATGGGAGACTCGGTGAGATCTTGACGTCTAGGCAAAGGGACACCGATGCCTAGGCCTTGTACAACACGGAGGCACGATGCAAACTCCAACGAGGTTTGGGGATATTGGTGCTCCTTAGTCAAGGAGCATGAGGCAAGAATTAGATAGATCCACAAAGGGGTTTCCACTAATTCCAATATCATGCCTAGGATTTACAATGGAGGTGGGGGTCTATATATAGACCAGCCACAAGTTCATGGGTAATTCAGACATTAATATAGAGTTCTGGGCGAAGTAGAGGGGTACATGGGCCAGAGGGCCCAGCTAGGATCGCAGGCCCATCGCTTGGGCCGGACAGTCCGGTTCGGCACGGCCGGACAGTCCGGTTCGGCACGGCCGGACAGTCCGGGCAGAGCGGACACTCCGAGTGGTGTCCGGGGAGTGTCCGATTCGACCTTCTGAATGTCCACGCCAGGTCCGGGCTCGGGCAGGCCGGACACTCCGGCTGAGTCGGGCCGGACACTCCGGTGTGGCCGAACACTCCGGCTGGATTCGGGCGGACACTCCGGCAGCTTCAACTCAGGTGCAGCTTCAGGGCGCGTGGGTCGACGCGGCGGGGGTTCATACCTGATGATGCACAGAGTAGAGGTCTGAAGTAGCACGCCATCCAAGGAGGTATTAAATTGGCACGAAGAGAGGAGCGGGTTCACCTTAGCTTGGAGGAGTTTGTCTCGGGCACGAGTCATGGGTCCACTTGGAGGACTTGTTGGTGTAGATGTAGAAGCGTCCGTAGGGCGGGCTGCATCAGCTCCCCCCCTTGGGAAAGAGTCATCCTCGACTCTTCATGGATATCGTCTTGAGCATGTCCATGGTAGGGTGAGAGATCCTTGACATTGAATGTATTGCTTGCAAGGTACTTGGAGGTCGGGATGTCGATGATGTAGGCGTTGTTGTTGATTCGTTTGAGGACCTTGAAGGGACCATCTCCTCTTGGTTTGAGCTTGGAGTCACGTTCCTTGGGGAAGCGGTCCTTGCGTAGGTGTATCCACACAAGGTCACCTTCTTCAAATATCATCTCCTTCTTGTCCTTGTTTAACCTTGAAGCTTGGCGAAGGACTTGTTGTTCGATAGTTGCTCTTGTTTCTTCATGAAGCTTCTTCATAGCTTGTGCGCGCTTCTCGACGTCCATGTTTGTGCGCTCATGGAGAGGTAGTGGTAGGATGTCGAGCGCGGTGAGGGGCTCGAAACCATAGACGATCATGAATGGACTCATCTTGGTTGTTGAGTGCTTGGCTCGATTGTAGGCGAACTCGGTGTGTGGAATGCATTCCTCCCAATCCTTCAGGTTTTTCTTGATCAACACACGAAGATGAGTTCCGAGGCTTCGGTTGACAACTTCGGTTTGGCCATCAGTTTGAGGATGCGATGCGGATGAAAAGAGGAGCTTGACGTCGAGCTTGGCCACGAGGGTCTTCCACAAGGCCTAGCTGGCGGCATGCAGGCCCACACGCTCAGGCCGGAGACTCCAGTGTGGGGTCCGGAGACTCCGGTCTAGGCCGAAGACTCCTGTCTGTCTCCGGTGTCGCATCCGGAGTGGCAGACAAACTGTCCTCAGCTCGATCTGGGAGTCAGTCCGTAGGTGGGTCCGGAGACTCGGGGGTATGCAGGCCGGAGACTCCGGTGTCTTCAGGCCGGAGACTCCGGTGTGGCCGGAGACTCCGGTGTGTGCAGGCCGGAGACTCCGGTGCTCCAGCTGCTGCTTCTTCCGTCTTCTCTTCCAAGCCTTTGTCTTGTCGTGCTTGGTGCTCCAGGCTTCCTCCCATGCCTCCGTACTTGTTGGTGTGAACCTATCATTGATATGGGACAGAGTATGAAGTAGTATACCATTCAAGAGGGTAGGAAGTGGGTTCGCATAGAGGAACGGATTCACCTTTGGAGTCCATGGCGACTTGGCATAAGTTGGAGACCATGATGTGGGAACGACCGAAGGTCAGGCTACATCATTTCCACTTGTATTCTTGGTAATTCCTACACATCAAAGTGTAAAACAAGAACATTGTGGACTTTTGCAACTATTAGTAGTTAGTCCAAATGAATCATAAACTTTATATAAAAAGGAGTATCAAAAGCATATTATTAGCATAAAACCATCAAAAATTATAGATACGTTATGGACGTATCAGGAGGCTGGCGCAATACAAGCAAGGGAGATCATCGAAGAGAAGGAACGTTCAATTCGGACAGACAGAACTCCTGAAATTCAAACGGACGTGGATTCCTCATACGAACTCCAAATCAAGCAAATAAGCAATTCTTGGATTGATAATTCCAAGATCTTTCCAATGAGTACTTCCACGTCTAAAAGACCTCGGATAATCTGGCCCCCGCACCCCGAATAATCCGGCCCTGCTTTGGAGATTCTACAAAGGACTTTGGCGCCACGTTCTGTTTCGGGGCGGATATTTGACTGGACTTTTCCCCGGAAAATCCAGCCCTCTTAGACCGGATAATCCGGCCCGAAAAGTTCACATCATATCCAGACGGATCTGACTGTATCAGACAGGTTTTCGTTTCGCGTTTTTCGGATGTTCCGGCGGCCATATAAGCCTGGGAACGCCCTCTAGTTTTGGTTAGACCACGCTAAAACTATTTTGGAGTTGTTTCTATCTAGAACCTCTGGAATTACCTCGTGATCGAATTATACTACTGCAATTGAGTGTGATCTGTTGTTCCATCGGGAATTAGTAGATTGCAAACTACCGTTCGTGGTCGACGGCTGTGTGCGCAAGAGCATGGTATTGTGAATATCCTACAGGGTTCGAGAGCTGTTGCATCGGCATCAGCGTTCGAGCGAAAGAGTTCATAGCTACATGCTAGTTATCTATCATCCACCATCACAACCGCCATCCGCTTACTGAGAAGATTGGGCCACCCCATATCATCTTGCTATCAGATTTCCAGTGTTGCCTCGGTAAGCATCCACAAATCCATCCATAGATTAGAGAGTGTTTTTCGTCCTATACAAAAAAAGCCTTGCAAAAAGATTTGCCATAGACTAGATTGCATCTTTTTCGAGTTTTAGTTGCTGATTGTATCTTCTCGTAGATCCGATCTGTAGGTTTTTCCTCGTAGGAGTCTAGTTTTTTGTTTGTATCTAGGTTTAGGTTTGATCTTGTTTTCCGCCGTGTCAACCATCACCGTGTTCCGCAAGTTTTTCCTCGTTTGTCTGAGTCCACATAGCGTACCTTTGTTTGCATACCATAGACACAACCTATCTACAACATCTGTGCCTAGGAACGTACCCCCGAGACTAGTTGCTTTGCTCCGACAGGCTGCTCATTAGGGTTTGAAGTGCAATTTTTTTCATCCAGGTAGACCGGATTATCCGGCCCCCGACAAAACCGGAATATCCGGCCCTTAATTGCTCAGAATTGTTGCAGGACGTATTGCTTTTTGTCAGATAGTTGAAAAATCAAAAAAAGAGAAAGAAGAAAAAAAGTTGTTAAAAAAAGAGAAAAGAAAAGAGAAACAAAAGTAAACAACAAAAGGGAGATATCAAGGTTGATTGGAGGACTAGTTTTATAATAGCACTAGTAGATTGAGCAATCTTGTGCCTGTTCTATTTGAGCTATTACTAGCATCTCTCTTGTGCATTGCAATATTCCTTTTCATAAGTTGCTTTTCCACGTTTATCTCCACAGTGTGTGTGTCTTGCGTTTTTTGTACGATCAGCACTAGGACTTGTTTGCGGTGTAGATAGGATACCATACCTATAGCTCCACCATATATAACCTGTGTGCCCTGTGATCGTTCTCTATACCTTTGATATTCACTTCATCACATCAGTGCATCAGTCTTTGATTTCGTTTGGTAGAGCATCTCTATTCACTTTGGAACGGTAAGATCACCTTTCTTATTAGTTGTGAGTGAGCTCTGAGCATTTCCACCATACAGATTTTGATTTTTGCACTAACCTAGTAATCATGTCTTCTAGTGAAGATGATGTTGTGTCGCAGAAAAAGAAGGATGAGGAGCTTGTTAATTGGCGCGAATATGAGGCTTTGAAGTCCCACTTGACACGTGTGTTTACTCACACGACAGATGCCATTGAAAAGAATCTCCAGGACATGAATATGAGATTGGATCAGCATGTTGGAATGGTTGATACTATCCAAACGCAAGTGGCTACGCTCAATGTCAATGTCGCCACTTTGCATCGTTCCATTGAGGGTTTGACAACCGCCATACATAGAAGGCAGGATCCTCAACATGATGATGCCTTTGATGATTTTGATGAGGGTAGCGCAGTTTATGCTGCTCCACATGTTGTCAGGGGACTTGCTATTCCCCCTGTCCATGCACCTGCTCATGGCCGTGGGCTTGTCCCTCTTGGGCGTGCTCAACGTGTGCCCAACCAAGCTGCTGATGATGGTTTGGGCAAGCCAAAATTATCGATTCCCAAGTTTGATGGTTCCATTGATCCTGAAGATTATCTCACATGGGAGTTGAAGATTGAGAAACTCTGGCGCTTATTTGACTATCCAAAAGACAAGAAGGTCAATCTTGCAGCATCTGAATTTGATGGTTATGCTTTGCGTTGGTGGGATGCTCTTGTCCAACATAGGAGGGAGGGCAATGAATTTCCTGTGATGGATTGGCGCGAGATGAAGCAAATCATGAAGGCTCATTTCGTACCAACCAACTACTTGCGTTCAGTTTTTGATAAATTGATGCAATTGAAGCAAGGCACAATGACAGTTGATGAGTACTACATGGAGATGGAGCTGCTTATGCAGCGTGCTAGAATTCGTGAGTCCATTGAGATGACCATGTAGCGATTCCTCAACAATCTGAAGTTACCAATCAAGAGCATAGTTTGTCATGACAAGTATGAGACCATGAATGATCTATTGCACCATGCTAGTGAGGCCGAATCACAGTTGGCAGAAGAGGCAAAGTCACGTGCTCGTTTTCCGTCCTCCAGCAGATGTTCGGCCATATCTACTCCTCCTATAGTCACGCGACCAGCTGCTGCTTCGTTTACACCATCAGCCAAACCAGCAAGTACTCCTTCGTTTGGTGGTTCTAATGCTCGGAAACCCGCCGCTCCTGCTGCTAGCTTGGGTTCCAACATGTCTACGGCACGTACTCGTGATGTGGTGTGCCATACTTGTGGAGGTAGAGGGCACCACAAGAAAGATTGTCCAAACAACAAGGTTATGTTTGTTAACGAACAAGGCAAAGTAGAGAGTGGAGATGAAGCTTCTGATGATGATGTTGATGATGGCAAGGATGGTGTTGATGCGTATCCAGAGCGTGCTCCAACCATTGTCGTATATTCACGTATACTGAGTGTGCAACCGGTTGTGGAATCCCAGCGCTGCAACTTATTCCAAACAAAAGCTCTAGTTGGACCTAACAAGGCTTGCAAGGTCATTATTGATGGAGGTAGCTGCAGAAATCTTGCAAGTAAGGAACTATGTGCCAAACTGAATTTGACATACTTACCTCATCCCAAGCCATACTACATACAATGGTTGAGCAACAATGCCGAGATGAAGGTAAATCATATGGTACGTGTGAATTTTCAAATAGGGCCATACAAAGATTCTATTGATTTTGATGTGGTTCCTATGACTGTTTGTCACCTACTATTGGGTCGGCCTTGGCTCTATGATCGCCATGTGCAACACAATGGCCGAGCCAATACATATCACTTGGAATTCAAAGGGAAAACGATTACTATGCAGCCAATGACACCACAAGATATTGTGAATGATTATCGCCAGAACATAGAGGTGAACTTGAAGGAAGATTCTACCACTCGGCGAGATTGTGTGACAGCTGTTCCTGATGTAATTGAGCCTAAATTGAGTGATATAACGAAAAGTGAGAGAGTGCCTGGTTTATTGATACTAACCACCAAGGAGGATATGAGAGAATTTCGTGAGGATCCTACATCCATGCCACTTGTGCTCATGTATAAGGGCGAGGTATAGGTTTCTAACGACATGACCCCTATTTCTCTTGGTGTCTCTTCTGTTTTGCAGGACTTTGGGGATGTGTTTCTAGAAGATGTACCCGCAGGTTTACCTCCATTGCGTGGTATAGAACATCAAGTGGACCTAATTCCTGGCGCCACATTCCCAACCGTGCACCCTACAGGACCAATCCCGAAGAAACTAAGGAAATTCAGAAGCAAGTACAAGCGCTGCTGGATAAAAGGGTACATTCGTGTTTCTCTTAGCCCTTGTGTTGTTCCTATTATTTTAGTTCCTAAGAAAGATGGTACTTGGCGCATGTGTGTTGATTGTAGAGCGATTAATAACATCACTATTCAATATCGTCATCCTATTCCACGCTTAGAGGATATGCTAGATGAATTGAGTGGTGCTGCTGTTTTCTCTAAAACTGATTTGCGTAGTGGTTATCATCAAATTAGGATGAAAGAAGGGGATGAGTGGAAAACTGCTTTCAAAACAAAATTTGGCTTGTATGAGTGGTTAGTCATGTCGTTTGGTCTTACAAATGCACCTAGTACATTTATGCGATTAATGAATCATGTTTTGAGAGATTTTATTGGTCGTTTTGCGGTTGTTTACTTTGATGATATACTTATATACAGCCACAACAAAACTGAACATTGCACTCATATTCAACAAGTTTTGCAAGTGTTGCATGATAATAAATTGTATGCTAATCTTGAGAAGTGCACATTTGCAAAAGATAAGGTCATATTCCTAGGATTTGTTGTATCTAAGCATGGAGTAGAGGTAGATCAATCTAAAATTGAATCAATTCAGAATTGGCCTAATCCCATGAATGTAAGTCAAGTGCGTAGTTTCCACGGCTTAGTTGGTTTCTATAGGGGCTTTGTGAAAGATTTTAGCACCATTGCTGCACCTTTGAATGATTTGACAAAGAAAGGTGTTCCTTTTGTATGGGGCGTGGCCCAAGACATTGTATTTGATACATTGAAACGTTTACTTACTTCTGTACCATTACTTGCATTACCTGATTTTTCGAAGCAATTTGAAGTTGAATGTGATGCTAGTGGTATAGGCATAGGTGGCATTTTGATGCAAGAGGGTCGGCCTATAGCATATTTTTTTGAGAAACTGACTGGTGCTCGTTTGAATTATTCTATCTATGATAAAGAATTGTATGCACTTGTTAGAGTACTTGAGGTTTGACAACATTATTCATGGCCAAAGGAATTCATCATACATTATGATCATGAAGCATTGAAATACTTGAAAGCTCAATCAAACTTGCATAGAAGATTAGCTAAATGGGTTGAGTTCATTGAGTCTTTTCCTTACATCATTAATTATAAGAAGGGAAAACAGAATGTTGTTGCTGATGCTCTATCTAGGAAGAACATGCTATTAACCAATCTTGATGTTAAAATTCCTGGATTAGAAGCTATTTGTGCACTGTATGCAACTTACAATGATTTTGCTAAACCTTATCATTTGTGTGCTCTTAGAAACGCATGGGATAAGTATGATATACATGATGGATATTTGTTTCGAGCTAACAAACTATGTATTCCAGAATGTTGTTGCATTTGTTCTTAGTCCAGGAATCACATGCTGGTGGTTTGATGGGTCACTTTGGGCGTGAGAAGACGTTGCTCATGCTTGCTGATCACTTCTATTGGCCCAAGATGAGGCGTGATGTGTACAGATTTGTGAGCCGATGTATTACATGCCACAAGTCGAAATCTAAGCTGAAGCCTCACGGTTTGTATACACCTCTCTCTGCACCTACTACTCCATGGGAAGACTTGTGCTAGGTCTACCTAAAACTCAGAGAGGTCATGATTCTATATTTGTGATAGTGGATAGGTTCTCTAAGATGGCTCATTTTATTGCCTGCCACAAAAGCAACGATGCATCGCATGTTGCTAACCTGTTTTTCAGGGAGTACCAAAAACGATTGTTTCTGACCATGATGTGAAGTTCATGAGCTACTTTTCGAAGACCTTATGGGGGAATCTAGGAACGAACCTAATGTTCAGTACTACATGTCATCCCCAAACAGATGGTCAAATGGAGGTGGTGAATCGAACATTGTCACAGCTGCTAAGGACCATGATTAAAAGAATCTGCGGGAGTGGGAAGAGTGTTTGCCACATGTTGAGTTTGCTTACAACAGGGCGGTGCATTCAACTACTCAGCTTTGTCCTTTTGAGGTGGTGTATGGTTTTGTCACATCCCGAAATTCTCCTAATTTTGGAATGTTAAGTAAATAAAATAAGTTGATTGATTGTTTGACTTTGTTGAAATTTCTCAAAGAAAAGAAACTTTTGATTTGATTTCCCTTCAACCTTGAGTTCAGAGTTTTGTATGAGATTGGATAAACTTGTTTAGGTTTTACTATCCAACTTGATTAGGTTTTACTGAAACCAAATCCTAAAAGATCAATCCAACCATACATGGAAATATTAAAGAGAGGGAATAAAATGACTTTCCCAAATTATGGTGGAGTAATATTCTAATTTCCCCATTCAAGTCTCTAATTCAATTTGTGAAACCATTATAAATGCTTTTCGCCACTTTCTTGAAAAGAGAGAAGATAACATGACATCTTCATTTTCTTTGATTGTTAAAATTGTGTTCCTTTATGTTATATGACTAAACTTGTCGTTTTGGGAATTTGTGGCATTGTGTGTTTTGTTTGAGTGATTGACATATGGCATGCATCTATGCATTCTTAATGATATGGGGTGGCCCGATCTTCTCAGTAAGCGGATGGCGGTGATGATGGTGGATGATAGATAACTAGCCTGTAGCTATGAACTCTCCCCGCTCGATCCCTCCCTGATGCCAATGCAACAGCTCTCGAACCTTGTAGGATATTCACAACACCATGCTCTTGCGCACGCAGCCGTGACCACGAACAGTAGTATGCAATCTACTAATTCCCAATGGAACAACAGATCACACTCAATTATAGTTGGTAGATTCGAACACAGGGTACTTCCAGAGGTTCTATGAAAGAAACAACTCCAAAATATTTTAACATGGTCTAAACCCTAACTAGGGGTCGTCCCATAGCTTATAAGGGCGGCTGGGGCGGCCAGAAACCGAAACTAAACACAAACGACTCAAACTTATAAAAACCGACTCGGACCAGATTCGGTCGGCGGGCGGACACTCCGGTCGAAATCGGCCGGACACTCCGGGTGAAGTGTGTCGGACAGTCCGGTCTGGCCGGAAACTTTGAAGTTTCCGGGTGGTGTCCGGGTAGTATCTGAACTGGCAGACAGAATGTCCACGCCAGTTTGCCTCTCGACCAGGCCGGACAGTCCGGGTGGAACTGGCCGGACACTCCGGTCGTGGCAGATCTTTTTGCCTCCGTCTTGATGATCTTCTCTTGCGCCTTCCTCCCACTCCTCCCTCGCACATCCTTGGGCGATCATCATGTTGGGCTTCTGTTGTAGCGCTTCTCCTCCTCGCGCCATGCTTGTTTCTCCAACGAACCTGATCATACATAAATGCATAGACTTAGGCAGTATAAAGTTCTCATCAATCAAAGTACCAGATTTGTTTAGGAGTAAATTCACCTGTTCTTCTAGTAGCTTAGCACGAGCTCTTGTAATAGCTCCAATTCTAATCTCATTGGACTGATCCTGTCTTGCGACAGTTGTAGCATCTTCAGTAGTCATTGGGGTAGGTGTAATTGTAGGGATGTCCTCATCATCTCCCCTCCCTTCAAAAGGCGTCGACCTCGACGGTCCAAGGTCTTCTCCAGCATATGGTGACAAATCAGCAACGTTGAAGCTGTTGCTAACTCCACCAAACTCCTCAAGAGGTATATCAACCGAGTAGGCGTTATCATTAATCTTGGCTAACACCTTGTAAGGACCAGCACCACGTGGCTTCAATTTGGACTTTCGAAGTAGTGGAAACCTATCCTTGCGTAGATGCACCCAAACCATATCTCCATGCTCGAACAACACTTCTTTCCTTGCTTGATTCCTTGCAGCAGCAGCAATGTTCTTGCCTTTCTTCTCAATAGCCTCTCGAGTCTTCTCATGTATTTTCTTCACATAATCAGCACGTTTTGATGCCTCCATATCAACTCTCTCATGTAATGGCAGAGGCAACATATCAAGTGGCGTCAATGGCTTGAAACCATACACCACCTCAAAAGGACAAAGCTGAGTAGTTGAATGCACAACCCTGTTGTAAGCAAACTCAACATGTGGCAAACACTCTTCCCACTCCCGCAGATTCTTTTTAATCATGGTCCTTACCAGCTATGACAATGTTCGATTCACCACCTCCGTTTGACCATCTGTTTGGGGATGACATGTAGTACTGAACAACAACTTTGTTCCTAGCTTTCCCCATAAGGTCTTCCAAAAGTAGCTCATGAACTTCACATCACGGTCAGAAACAATCGTCTTTGGTACTCCATGTAATCTCACGATGTCCCTGAAAAACAGGTTAGCAACATGTGACGCATCATCGCTTTTGTGGCAGGCAATAAAATGAGCCATCTTAGAGAACCTATCCACTACCACAAATATAGAATCATGACCTCTCTGAGTTTTTGGTAGACCTAGCACAAAATCCATACTAATGTCTTCCCATGGAGTAGTCGGTGTAGAGAGAGGTGTATACAAACCGTGAGGCTTTAGCTTAGAGTTTGACTTGTGGCATGTAATACATCGGCTCACAAATTTGTACACATCACGCCTCATCTTGGGCCAATAAAAGTGATCAGCAAGCATGAGCAACGTCTTCTCACGCCCAAAGTGACCCATCAAACCACCAGCATGTGACTCCTGCACTAAGAACAAACGCAATGACAATTCTGGAATACATAGTTTGTTAGCTCGAAACAAATATCCATCATGTATATGATACTTATCCCATGCGTTTCTAAGAGCACACAAACGATATGGTTCAGCAAAATCATGGTCAGTTGCATAAAGTGCACAAATAACTTCTAATCCAGGAATTGTAACATCAAGATTGGTTAATAGCATGTTCTTCCTAGATAGAGCATCAGCAACAACGTTCTCTTTTCCCTTCTTATAGTTAATGATGTAAGGAAAAGACTCAATGAACTCAACCCATTTAGCTAATCTTCTATGCAAGTTTAATTGAGCTTTCAAGTATTTCAATGCTTCATGATTAGAATGTATGATGAATTCCTTTGGCCACAAATAATGTTGCCAAACCTCAAGTACTCGAACAAGTGCATACAATTCTTTATCATAGATAGAATAATTCAAACGAGCACCAGTCAATTTCTCAGAAAAATAAGCTATAGGCCGACCCTCTTGCATCAAAACGCCACTTATGCCTATACCACTAGAATCACATTCAAGTTCATATTGCTTCGAAAAATCAGGTAATGCAAGTAATGGAGCAGAAGTAAGCAAAAGTTTTAATGTATCAAATGCAATGTGTTGAGGGCAAACCTCTAGGGTGGCCCGATCTTTCACGATTCCATTTCAAATCGAGGGTGGAGTGCGGGGAAGGAGGGAAGGATGAACACGACGAACACACGCACGAAGAACGCGATGAACACACACACGCAAAACCACGATAAACACCAATAGCTCACGCCGGCGGTGACCGGTCCGGCGCAATCCCTAGGATCGGCGTCGGGCGGAGGACTCTCTCTCGAACCGGCACGGCGAGATG
Source organism: Avena eriantha (assembly GCA_910589775.1). NCBI lineage: Eukaryota > Viridiplantae > Streptophyta > Magnoliopsida > Poales > Poaceae > Avena > Avena eriantha. Next base: position 9,153 of record CAJUXJ010001864.1, on the reverse strand, counting down.
GGAGACTCGGTGAGATCTTGACGTCTAGGCAAAGGGACACCGATGCCTAGGCCTTGTACAACGCGGAGGCACGATGCAAACTCCAACCAGGTTTGGGGATATTGGTGCTCCTTAGTCAAGGAGCATGAGGCAAGAATCAGATAGATCCACAAAGGGGTTTCCACTAATTCCAATATCATGCCTAGGGTTTACAATGGAGGTGGGGGTCTATATATAGGCCAGCCACAAGTTCAGGGGTAATTCAGGCATTAAAGTAGAGTTCTGGGCAAAGTAGAGGGGTACATGGGCCATAGGGCCCAGCTAGGCTCGCAGGCCCATCAATGGAAGTGGGGGTCTATATATAGGCCAACCACAAGTTCTGGGCTCGAAGTAGAGTTCTGGGCGATGTGGAAGCGTCCGTAGGACGGGCTGCATCAGCTCCCCCCCTTGGGAAAGAGTCGTCCTCGATGGTGACTTGCGCGCGTCATGTACGGACCTTGATCTTTCAGGTTTTTCTTGATCAACACACGAAGGAGAGTTCCGAGGCTTCGGTTGACAACTTCGGTTTGGCCATCAGTTTGAGGATGTGATGCGGATGAAAAGAGGAGCTTGACGCCGAGCTTGGCCATGAGGGTCTTCCACAAGTAGCTCATGAATTTGACGTCGCGGTCAGAGACGATTGTCCTTGGCACACCGTGAAGACGGACGATTTCCCTGAAAAACAGATTTACAACATGTGAAGCATCGTCGGTCTTATGGCACGGTATGAAGTGTGCCATCTTGGAAAAACGATCCACAACAACAAATATAGAATCATGACCATGCTTAGATCTAGGCAATCCTAACACGAAATCCATGCTAATGTCGAACCAAGGTGTATGAGGAATAGGCAATGGCATATAAAGACCATAGAGATTAGCTTGCGACTTAGCTTGAACACATGTCGTGCATCGTTGAACGTAGCGCTCCACGTCACGCTTCATCTTGGGCCAAAAGTAGTGATTGGAGAGCATGTCCAATGTCTTATCGCGACCAAAGTGACCCAGAAGGCCTCCACCATGAGATTCTTGGAGAAGCAAAAGTTGAAGCGACGACTTCGAAATGCATAGCTTGTTTTGTTTAAAAAGAAAGCCCTTATGCAAATAGAAATCATCAACTCCCTTGTTATTGGAGCACTTTGCGAAAATTGGTTCAAAGAACGGGTCAGAAGCATACACAGATTTTATTTCCTCAAGACCCAACACGTTGATTTCAAGTCTCGTAAGAAGGCTTGTATGTTTGCGAGACAATGCGTCCGCAACTACATTATCTTTGCCCTTCTTATACTTGACAATGTACGGAAAAGATTCCATGAACTCAACCCACTTAGCGTGTCTCTTGCTCAAGTTAGCTTGGCCTTTTAGATATTTCAACGACTCGTGGTCGGGATGTATGATAAATTCCTTGGGCCGAAGGTAGTGTTGCCAAACTTGAAGGACACGGACTAAGGCAAAAAGCTCTTTGTCATAAATCGGATAGTTAAGGCGAGCACCATCAAGTTTTTCGCTATGGTAGGCTATAGGACGTCCGTTTTGCATCAGGAGTCCTCCAATGCCAATACCACTAGCATCACACTCTATCTCAAAAGTTTTTATGAAATCCGGTAAAGCAAGAAGAGGTGCTTCGGTGAGCCTCTTTTTAAGTTCATTAAAAGCTTTTTGTTGTGTTTTTCCCCACACGAAGGTGACATTCTTTTGGTCAATTCATTAAGGGGACACGCAATGGTTGAAAAGTCTTTCACAAAGCGACGATAGAAACCGGCCAACCCATGAAAACTTCGGAGTTCACTCACATTTGTTGGTATGGGCCAATCTCGTATGTCCTTTACCTTGGAAACATCAACTTCAATTCCCTTCGAAGAAACGACAAATCCAAGAAAAATCAACTTGTCTTTAGCAAAAGTGCACTTGGGAAGATTAGCATAAAGCTTTTCATGTCGAAGGATTTGCAAAACTTCCTTGACATGTGTTATATGGTCCTCAAGTGATTTGCTATAAACAAGAATTTCATCGAAATAGACAACAACACTTTTTCTAATGAGAGAACGCAAGATGTGATTCATAAGGCGCATGAAGGTGGATGGGGCATTTGATACACCAAAGGGCATAACCAACCATTCATAGAGACCAAGTTTGGTCTTGAAGGCGGTTTTCTACTCATCACCTTCAGCCATGCGTATTTGATGGTAACCACTACGAAGATCAATTTTCGAAAAAATAGTGGCTCCACACAACTCATCAAGCATGTCATCGAGACGTGGTATGGGATGCCGATAACGCACGGTGATAGCATTGATTGGATGGCAGTCCATGCATAACCGTAACGTATCATCCGTCTTTGGAACAAGAATCACGGGTACGACACTTGGACTAGTGCTAACTTGGATCAAACCTTTGGAGACGAGTTGGTTGATTTGATGTTCGATCTCCTTCGTCTCCTCCGGGTTCGTGCGGTAAGCGACGCGGTTGGGAAGTGGTGCACCGGGGATGAGGTCGATGCGATGTTCAATGCCGCGAACAGGAGGTAGTCCGTGTGGAAGCTTTTCGGGAAACACATCGTTGAATTCCTACAAAACACTCATCAAAGATGGAGGAACATTGGTTAATTCGTTAGTTCCTTGCGCTAGTCCCTTGCAAAGGAGGACATAGTGCAAGATGGATGGGTTGTTCTGAACATCTCTCATCTCACTTTTGGTGGCAAGGAGAACACTCTTAGTTTTTCCACTTGAATTTGGCTTGTGGCTCTCACTCACTATGAGGTGGTTCTCTCTCTCACCGCTCTTCTCACAAGTAGGTGTTGTGCTTTGCGTCCTCGCTAAAGCCTTTGGATTGTCCGCAATTATTTGGCTAGGAGTCATCGGTTGCAAAACACATGTTTTGTTGAGCCATTTGAAGGTGTATATATTGGTGCGACCATCATGTTGAGTAGCCTTGTCAAATTGCCATGGTCGACCAAGAAGCATGTGGCAAACTTTCATAGGAACCACACCGCACTCCACCGTATCTTTGTAAGGACCAATGGCGAAGGAGACCGATACGGTATGCTTGATCTTCACGGACCCTTGGTCACTTAGCCATTGCACGTGGTAGGGGTGCTTGTGTGGATGGAGGTTGAGGTTGAGCTTCTCACACAACTCGGTGCTAGCAAGGTTGTAACAACTCCCTCCGTCAATGATCACCTTGATAGATTTGCCGTAGATGCCGGCTCGTGTTTGGAAGATATTGGAGCGTTGGTCTTCATGCTCTTGTTCTTGAGTGGTCAAGATTCTTGTGACGACAAACGATGGACTTGCGTCATGCTCACACATGACGAGTTCTTGATCATCTTCCACTCGTTGCCTTGCCATTGCTTCCTTGACACGGGCATCAAACTCATCTTCACTCAAGTACTCTTCATCACCATTGTCATGGATGAACAAGACTTTCTTGTTTCCACATTCGGCCGACTTGTGTCCTTTACCTCCACACTTGTAGCATTCACCGTTGAAAGGTGTATCACTCTTTGCTTGCTTGCCACTTGGGGGCAGTTTTCCTTGAGGAAGTGTGGGCTTGAAGGAAGGCTTGGAGGTACTTGAGGAGCTACCATTGAAAGTTGTTGGTGTAGGGGTTGAAGCTTGCTTGTAGGTGAAGTACACCTTGGGCTTGTTGTACTTGATAGCCTCTTGCACTTGACGTTCAGCCTTTGTTGCAATGTGCACAAGCTCAACCATGGTGTTGTATGTTTGGAACTCGACGTTGCGCTTGATAGGGTGATTCAAGCCAATAAGGAAACGTTCCATTGTTTGCTCCATGCGCTCATCAATGTTGGCGCGAATCAAGTTGAGTTCCATTTCCTTGAAGTATTCTTCCATGGTCTTTGTCCCTTGATGAAGCGCTTGAAGGTTGTTGAAGAGGTCACGCGTGTAGTGTGCGGGGACAAACCGGGATCTCATGTGAGCCTTCATGTCATGCCAAGTTGTGATTGGCGGCTCTTGTCTTGCATCACGAGCAACTTGAACTTGTTCCCACCAAAGGTTGGCGTAATCATCAAACTCTAGCAAAGCCATGGCGACCATCCTCTCGTTGCTATAGTTGTGCATGCGGAAGATCTTGTTGACTTTGAGTGCCCACGAGAGGTATTCTTTAGGGTCATTGGATATGGTGAACTTGGGCATTGTGAACTTGAGCTTGCCAAAAGTTTCTTCATCGTTGCGGTCATTGCGACGAGCTTGGTGACCTTGTTGATGACCTTGTAGTTGGGGAGGTGGAACTTGGTTCTCACGTCCTTTTTGCGGAGCTTGCTCTTGGTATTGGCGCGGTTGTTGACGTGGTTGAGGTACTTGGGCCTCATGGTGTTGAAGGTGTGTAGCCTCTTGACGTGGTTAATGACGAAGAGGAGGCTCGTTCCTCGGTTGGTGATGTTGGTTAGGCGCATGGGCCTCACAGCGAAGAACATGGTCATGAGGCTCTTGACTTTGTGGGCGTTGCTCAACTTGTATCACTTGACGCTCCAAGTTTTGTTGATGTGGAGGAGGCGCCTCGTGATGACCATGGTGTCGTTGTTGACGTTCATAGACGTTGATGAAGAGGAGGAGGATCTTGAAGAGCTTGACGTCGATGACGAGCTTGATTCTCCAAATTGGAGTCATCACTTGTTGTGTCAAGAATGTGCCGCGGTCGATGGTGGTAGACTTGCGGTCGCGCTTGCGGTTCCTCTTGTGGTTGCTCTTGTTGAATCACTAGTGCCCTTGCGTGATGACGGTGTGCTTCTTGCCTTGCTCGTGGCCTGGAAGAGAGGTCACCGTCATAGCTTGACGTTGCGGCGTGCCGTGGGGAAGGTACATAGTTCGAAGAGATTCCATCTTCAACCACGGGGGCATCATTGCGTCTTTGAGCACTTTGATGTAGATCTTGTGGAAGAGGTGCATGACGATGCGAAGAACTTGCCGAGCTTGATGCGCGTGAACGTGGTCTTGCCATGCCATCGATGAGGCGTCGAAGATTGTCATTTGTTTCGGCGACGGAGTGTTGAAGCGCTTCATTTTTGGTGGCCGAAGTTGTGATGCATTGCATGCATTTGTCGTTCGAGGCCGTCGAAGCGGTTGTCGATGTTCTTGAACTCGGCTTGCGTCTCGCCAAATTGTTCATCTTGTCGTGTCTCAAGTGCTTGGCAATGTTTACGAAACTCTTGTCGAACGATGGTGACTTGCGCGCGTCATGTACGGACCTTGATCTTCCTCTTGGGGGGTGGTTGGCTCGTCTCACACCGTGCCTATCCATTATGCAAAACACACAAGTATTGTATATGGAAGTGGAATATGGTGGTGTAAGCCTTGTACCTCACCTTGGGGATTGCACCAAACTAGAAACCACAAGTGAGAGCTATTAGCGTGCAAAGTGGAAATGCCTAGAAAACTCACACTAACTCTCAAAAGCTTGTTGGTGGTAGGTTAGGGTTGTGGAAAGCCAAAGAACCAACCAAAAGAAAAGGGATAGTCAAAAGTGGTAAAAATCCAACAAAACTCAAGTCAAAGGCGAAGGTCAACAACTCAAAAGTGTGACGGAACCTACGACTATGTACACACACGTGGAGAAAGTTGGGATTGACACGACTATGAAAATGAGCAAACAAAATGTCCTAACGAAGACTAAGCTCGTTGTGGTGCCAATGCAAGGAGAGACCGCGGCTCGTTTGCAAAGAGGAAAAGTGAGCAATGGATTGTGCACTTGCCTTGGGCGCTCTTCTTTCTCTCTTGCTTACAAGCTTTGAGACTCTCTTTTGCAAGGGGGGGGACTATTTTTCTTTTGCTTTTTCTTGTATCTTATTCAAATTTTTTTTTGCTCTCCCTTGATGCTACCTAGTCACACTTGATATTGCTCTTGCACTCTCACTATCCAAGGACAAATGCACAATGCTCAAGCAAACACAAGATGAGCCACTCTCATGGGATAGGTACACACAAAAGGAAGATGGGGTTAACAAGGTGACGCAAGTTATACCTTCTTTGATGATGAACTTGGCGTCGGTGGTGTGGGATGATGTTCTTGGTCCGTGGTGTCGATGAGCGCGGAAGTTGATGATGCGGAAGCTTGCTGGTACTTGCTGACACGCACATGGGACACGAGTGATATGGGGTGGCCCGATCTTCTCAGCAAGCTCTTGTCGATGGTGATGGTGGATGATAAATAACTAGTGCGTAGCTATGATCTCTCCCGCTCGATCCCTGATGCCAATGCAACAGCTCTCAATCCTTGTAGGGTATTCACAACACCACACTCTTGCGCACGCAGCCGTGACCACGAACGGTAGTATGCAATCTACTAATTCCGAATGGAACAACAGATCACACTCAATTATAGTTGGCATATTCGAACAGAGGGTAATTCTAGAGGTTCTATGAAAGAAACAACTCCAAAATATTTTAACGTGGTCTTCCACCTAACTTGTGACGGCTACGGAGGTTTATATGAGGGCTGGGGCGTCCTCCCCTCTAAACGGGCCTAAAAACAGCCATAACTTGGCCCAAACTGACTCGGTTCGACTCAAACTGATACATACCGACCCATATATGGGTTCGGCCTTATTGGCACGCAGTCCAAACGTCGTGGAACACCTCAAACATGTAATTCTTGGTGCGCCATCTCTCTCTCTTGCGCATAACGTGATTTCCTCATTGCGTCCTAGTGCGCCTGCCTCCCGCTCCTCCTCCTCGCGCACATTGTTGATATTGGAAATCAACGCTTGTCCTTCTTGCTGCAACTCTCCTCCTCCTCGCGCAACGCTTGTGTTATCAATAAACCTGTTGCTCAATCAGCTTTGCACGAGCTCTTGTAATGGGTCCAATCCTGATTTCATTGGACTTGTCTTTGCAGCAACATCTTCATTGTGAATAGGAGTAGGAGATAGTGGAATAGTATGGATGTCCTCATCAATGAGCAACAAAGGAGATTAGCCAATGCGAAAAATGGGTTAAAACTGTCAAATACTGGCGTTACAGCCGGACACTCTGGTCTGTATGGGCCGGATACTCCGGTCTGGCCGGACACTCCGGTCTGGTTCGGTCGGACATTCCGGTCGGGCCGGACACTCCGGTCGGTATGAGCTGGACACTCCGGCGCGGGTTTTCCTGCTCGTGTTCTTGAGCGGAAATCCTCGCCTTCGGGCATCAAATCCTCGAAAAACTGGCCAAATCGGGCTGGGGAAACGTAGGATAAAGCTGGACCAACTCCTTAGACAAGGTTTGGTCGGATCAAAATCACAAATAACACTCCAAATCAAGAGATCGATCCAAACGCAAATATGGGCTGTTTTTTATGGGATTTTCGATTTTTGGTGGATAGAAGAAAACTTTGTGGGGGAAATCGTGAGCAACGAAGCTCTTAATACCAATATGTTGAGGGCAAACCTCTAGGGTGGCCCGATCTTTCACGATTCCATTTCAAATCGAGGGTGGAGTGTGGGGGAAGGAGGGAAGGATGAACACGACGAACACATGCACGAAGAACGCGATGAACACACACACGCAAAACCACGATAAACACCAATAGCTCACGCCGGCGGTGACCGGTCCGGCGTAATCCCTAGGATCGGCGTCGGGCGGAAGACTCTCTCTCGAACCGGCACGGCGAGATGGGAGACTCGGTGAGATCTTGACGTCTAGGCAAAGGGACACCGATGCCTAGGGCCTTGTACAACACGGAGGCACGATGCAAACTCCAACGAGGTTTGGGGATATTGGTGCTCCTTAGTCAAGGAGCATGAGGCAAGAATTAGATAGATCCACAAAGGGGTTTCCACTAATTCCAATATCATGCCTAGGATTTACAATGGAGGTGGGGGTCTATATATAGGCCAGCCACAAGTTCATGGGTAATTTAGACATTAATATAGAGTTCTGGGTGAAGTAGAGGGGTACATGGGCCAGAGGGCCCAGCTAGGATCGCAGGCCCATCGCTTGGGCCGGACAGTCCGGTTCGGCACGGCCGGACAGTCCGGGCAGAGCGGACACTCCGAGTGGTGTCCGGGGAGTGTCCGATTTCGACCTTCTGAATGTCCACGCCAGGTCCGGGCTCGGGAGGGCCGGACACTCCGGCTGAGTCGGGCCGGACACTGCGGTGTGGCCGACACACTCCGGCTGGATTCGGGCGGACACTTCCGGCAGCTTCAACTCAGGTGCAGCTTCAGGGCGCGTGGGTCGACGCGGCGGGGGTTCGTACCTGATGATGCACAGAGTAGAGGTATGAAGTAGCACGCCATCCAAGGAGGTATTAAATTGGCACGAAGAGAGGAGCGGGTTCACCTTAGCTTGGAGGAGTTTGTCTCGGGCACGAGTCATGGGTCCACTTGGAGGACTTGTTGGTGTAGATGTAGAAGCGTCCGTAGGGCGGGCTGCATCAGCTCCCCCCCTTGGGAAAGAGTCATCCTCGACTCTTCATGGATATCGTCTTGAGCATGTCCATGGTAGGGTGAGAGATCCTTGACATTGAATGTATTGCTTGCAAGGTACTTGGAGGTCGGGATGTCGATGATGTAGGCGTTGTTGTTGATTCGTTTGAGGACCTTGAAGGGACCATCTCCTCTTGGTTTGAGCTTGGAGTCACGTTCCTTGGGGAAGCGGTCCTTGCGTAGGTGTATCCACACAAGGTCACCTTCTTCAAATATCATCTCCTTCTTGTCCTTGTTTAACCTTGAAGCTTGGCGAAGGACTTGTGTTTCGATAGTTGCTCTTGTTTCTTGCATGAAGCTTCTTCATAGCTTGTGCGCGCTTCTCGCGTCCATGTTGTGCGCTCATGGAGAGGTAGTGGTAGGATGTCGAGCGCGGTGAGGGGCTCGAAACCATAGACGATCATGAATGGACTCATCTGGTTTGTGAGTGCTTGGCTCGATTGTAGGCGAACTCGTGTGTGTGGAATGCATTCATCCCAATCCTTCAGGTTTTTCTTGATCAACACCCGAAGATGGTTCCGAGGCTTCGGTTGACAACTTCGGTTTGGCCATCAGTTTGAGGATGTGATGCGGATGAAAAGAGGAGCTTGACGTCGAGCTTGGCCACGAGGGTCTTCCACAAGTAGCTCATGAATTGACATCGCGGGCGGAGACGATTGTCCTTGGCACACCGTGAAGACGGACGATTCCTGAAAAACAGATTTGCAACAT
>CAJUXJ010001863.1:0-51478 GCA_910589775.1 Avena eriantha | reverse complement strand
TTCCACAAACCACATATGTATCCACTAGAGTAATAGCATGTGTGTTCTTTTCACAAACCACACATGGATCAACCAATTTCATTGCATGTGTTCTTTCCACAAACCACATATGGATCCACCCATGTCATTGCATGTTTGTTCTTTTCCAAAAATCACATGGAACAACCAATGGCATTGCATGTGTGTTCTTTTCACAAACCAGACTTGGATAAACCAATGTCATTGCCTGTGTTGTCTTTCCACAAACCACATATGGATCCACTAGAGCCATTGCATGTGTGTTCTTTCCACAAACCACATATGGATCCACCAGAGTCATTGCATGTCTATTTTTGCCACAAACCACATGGATCAACCAGAGTCATTACATGTGTGTTCTTTCCACAAACCACACATGGATGCACCAGAGTAATTGCATGTGTGTTATTCTCATAAACCACATATGGATCAACCAATGTCATTGCATGTATGGTCTTTCCATAAACCACATATGGATCCACTAGAGTCATTGCATGCGTGTTCTTTCCCCAAACCACATATGGATCCACCAGAGTCATTGCATGTCTGTTTTTCCACAAACCACATGGATCAACCAGAGTCATCGCATATGTATTCTTTCCACAAACAACACATGGATCCACCAGAGTAATTGCATGTGTGTTATTGTCATAAACCACATATGGATCAACCAATGTCATTGCATGTGTGTTCATGTCACAAACCACACATGGATCCACCAATATCATTGCATGTGTGTTCTTTCCATGAACCACATATGTTTCCACCAATGTCATTGCATGTGTGTTCTTTCCACAAACCACATATGGATCCACTAGAGTCATTGCATGTGTGTTGTTTGCACAAACCACATATGGACGCACTAGAGTCATTGCATGTGTTTTTTTCCACAAACCACATATGGATCCACTAGAGACATTGAATGTGTGTTCTTTCCACAAACCACATATGCACCCACTAGAGTAATTGCAGGTGTGTTCTTTTCCACAAACCACTTATAGATACCCTAGAGTCATTGCATGTGTGTTCTTTCCACAAACGACATATGGATCCACTAGAGTCATTACATGTGTGTTCCTTTCACAAACCACATATTGATCCACTAGAGTAATTGCATGTGTGAAACTTTCACAAACCACATATGGATTAACCAATGTCATTGCATGTGTGTTCTTTTCATGAACCACATATGGATCCACTAGAGTCATTGCATGTGTGTTCTTTTCACAAACCACATAAGGACCCACCAATGCCATTGCATGTGTGTTATTATACTAAAACCAACACTAGAGTCACTTCATGTGTGTTCTTTTCACAAACCACACATGGACCCACTAGAGTCATTGCATGTGTTTTCTTTCCACAGACCACATGGATCAACCAATGTCATTGCATGTGTGTTATTTTGACAAATAACATGGATCAACCAATGGCATTGCATGTGTGTTATTGTCATAAACCACATATGGATCAACCAATGTCATCGCATGTGTGGTCTTTCCACAAACCACATATGGATCCACTAGAGTCATTGCATGTGTGTTCTTTCCACAAACCACATATGGATCCACCAGAGTCATTGCATGTTTGTTTTTTCCACAAACCACATGGATCAACCAGAGTCATTGCATGTGTGTTTTTTCTAGAAACCACAGAGGGAACCACCAGAGTAATTGCATGTGTGTTATTGTCATAAACCACATATGGATCAACCAATGTCATTGCATGTGTGTTCATGTCACAAACCAAACATGGATCCACTAAAGTCATTGCATGTGTGTTCTTTCCATGAACCACATATGGATCCACCAATGTCATGGGATGTGTGTTCTTTCCACAAACCACTTATGGATCCCCGAGAGTCATTGCTTGTCTGTTCTTTTCACAAACCACATATGGATCCACTAGAGTCATTGCATGTGTGTTCCTTCCACAAACCACATGCGTACCCACTAGAGTAATTGCATGTGTGTTCTTTTCGGCAAACCACTTATGGATCCACTAGAGTCATTGCATATGTGTTCTTTCCACAAACCACATATGGACCCACTAGAGTCATTGCATGTGTGTTTTTTCCACAAACCACACATGGATCCACTAGAGTCATTGCATGTGTGTTCTTTCCACAAACCACATATGTACCCACTAGAGTAATTGCATGTGTGTTCTTTTCCACAAACCACTTATAGATACACTAGAGTCATTGCATGTGTGTTCTTTCCACAAACGACACATGGATCCACTAGAGTCATTGCATGTGTGTTCCTTTCACAAACCACATATTGATCCACTAGATTAATTGCATGTGTGTTCTTTTCACAAACCACATATGGGTCAACAAATGTCATTGCATGTCTGTTCTTTTCAGAAACCACATATGGATCCACCAATGTCATTGCATGTGTGTTCTTTCCATGAAACACATATGGCTCCACCAACGTCATTGCATGTCTGTTCCGTCCACAAACAACATATGGATCCACTAGAGTCATTGCATGTGTGTTCTTTCCACAAACCACATATGGATCCACTAGAGTCATTGCATGTGTGTTCTTTCCACAAACCACATATGGATCCACTAGAGTAATTGCATGTGTGTTCTTTTCACAAACCATATAAGGATCAACCAATGTCATTGCATATGTATTCTTTTCCACAAACCACGTATGGATCCACTAGAGTAATTGCATGTGTGTTCTTTCCACAAACCACATATGTATCCACTAGAGTAATAGCATGTGTGTTCTTTTCAAAAACCACACATGTATCAACCAATTTCATTGCATGTGTTCTTTCCACAAACCACATATGGATCCAAAAATGTCATTGCATGTGTGTTCTCTTCCAAAAACCACGTGGATCAACCAATGGCATTGCACGTGTGTTATTTTCATAAACCACATATGGATCAACCAATGTCATTGCATGTGTGTTCATGTCACAAACCACACATGGAACCACCAATATCATTGCATGTGTGTTCTTTCCATCAACCACATATGGATCCAACAATGTCATTGCATGTGTGTTCTTTCCACAAACCACATATGGATCCACTAGAGTTATTGCATGTGTGTTCTTTGCACAAACCACATATGGACCCACTAGAGTCATTACATGTGTGTTTTTTCCACAAACCACATATGGATCCACTAGAGTCATTGCATGTGTGTTCTTTCCACAAACAACATATGTACCCACTAGAGTAATTGCATGTGTGTTCTTTTCCACAAACCACTTATAGATACACTAGAGTCATTGCATGTGTGTTCTTTCCACAAACGACATATGGATCCACTAGAGTCATTGCATGTGTGTTCCTTTCACAAACTACATATTGATCCACTAGATTAATTGCATGTGTGTTCTTTTCACAAACCACATATGGGTCAACAAATGTCACTGCATGTGTGTTCTTTTCAGAAACCACATATTGATCCACCAATGTCATTGCATGTGTGTTCTTTCCATGAAAGACATATGGATCCACCAACGTCATTGCATGTCTGTTCTTTCCACAAACAACATCTGGATCCACTAGAGTCATTGCATGTGTGTTCTTTCCACAAACCACATATGGATCCACTAGAGTCATTGCATGTGTGTTCTTTCCACAAACCACATATGGATCCACTAGAGTAATTGCATGTGTGTTCTTTTCACAAACCATATATGGATCAACCAATGTCATTGCATATGTATTCTTTTCCACAAACCACGTATGGATCCACTAGAGTAATTGCATGTGTGTTCTTTCCACAAACCACATATGTATCCACTAGAGTAATAGCATGTGTGTTCTTTTCAAAAACCACACATGGATCAACCAATTTCATTGCATGTGTTCTTTCCACAAACCACATATGGATCCAAAAATGTCATTGCATGTGTGTTCTCTTCCAAAAACCACGTGGATCAACCAATGGCATTGCACGTGTGTTATTTTCATAAACCACATATGGATCAACCAATGTCATTGCATGTGTGTTCATGTCACAAACCACACATGGAACCACCAATATCATTGCATGTGTGTTCTTTCCATCAACCACATATGGATCCAACAATGTCATTGCATGTGTGTTCTTTCCACAAACCACATATGGATCCACTAGAGTTATTGCATGTGTGTTCTTTGCACAAACCACATATGGACCCACTAGAGTCATTACATGTGTGTGTTTTCCACAAACCACATATGGATCCACTAGAGTCATTGCATGTGTGTTCTTTCCACAAACAACATATGTACCCACTAGAGTAATTGCATGTGTGTTCTTTTCCACAAACCACTTATAGATACACTAGAGTCATTGCATGTGTGTTCTTTCCACAAACGACATATGGATCCACTAGAGTCATTGCATGTGTGTTCCTTTCACAAACTACATATTGATCCACTAGATTAATTGCATGTGTGTTCTTTTCACAAACCACATATGGGTCAACAAATGTCACTGCATGTGTGTTCTTTTCAGAAACCACATATTGATCCACCAATGTCATTGCATGTGTGTTCTTTCCATGAAAGACATATGGATCCACCAACGTCATTGCATGTCTGTTCTTTCCACTAACAACATCTGGATCCACTAGAGTCATTGCATGTGTGTTCTTTCCACAAACCACATATGGATCCACTAGAGTCATTGCATGTGTGTTCTTTCCACAAACCACATATGGATCCACTAGAGTCATTGCATGTGTGTTCTTTTCAAAAACCATATATGGATCAACTAATGTCATTGCATATGTGTTCTTTTCCACAAGCCACGTATGGATCCACTAGAGTAATTGCATGTGTGTTCTTTCCACAAACCACATATGTATCCACTAGAGTAATAGCATGTGTGTTCTTTTCACAAACCACACATGGATCAACCAATTTCATTGCATGTGTTCTTTCCACAAACCACATATGGATCCACCAATGTCATTGCATGTTTGTTCTTTTCCAAAAACCACGTGGAACAACCAATGGCATTGCATGTGTGTTCTTTTCACAAACCACACTTGGATCAACCAATGTCATTGCATGTGTTGTCTTTCCACAAACCACATATGGATCCACTAGAGTCATTGCATGTGTGTTCTTTCCACAAACCACATATGGATCCACCAGAGTCATTGCATGTCTGTTTTTGCCACAAACCACATGGATCAACAAGAGTCATTACATGTGTGTTCTTTCCACAAACCACACATGGATGCACCAGAGTAATTGCATGTGTGTTATTCTCATAAACAACATATGGATCAACCAATGTCATTGCATGTGTGGTCTTTCCATAAACCACATATGGATCGACTAGAGTCATTGCATGCGTGTTCTTTCCCCAAACCACATATGGATCCACCAGAGTCATTGCATGTCTATTTTTTCCACAAACCACATGGATCAACCACAGTCATCGCATGTGTTTTCTTTCCACAAACAACACATGGATCCACTAGAGTAATTGCATGCGTGTTATTGTCATAAACCACATATGGATCAACCAATGTCATTGCATGTGTGTTCATGTCACAAACCACACATGGATCCACCAATATCATTGCATGTGTGTTCTTTCCATGAACCACATATGTTTCCACCAATGTCATTGCATGTGTGTTCTTTCCACAAACCACATATGGATCCACTAGAGTCATTGCATCTATGTTGTTTGCACAAACCACATATGGACGCACTAGAGTCATTGCATGTGTGTTTTTTCCACAAACCACATATGGATCCACTGGAGTCATTGCATGTGTGTTCTTTCCACAAACCACAGATGCACCCACTAGAGTAATTGCAGGTGTGTTCTTTTCCACAAACCACTTATAGATACACTAGAGTCATTGCATGTGTGTTCTTTCCACAAACGACATATGGATCCACTAGAGTCATTGCATGTGTGTTCCTTTCACAAACCACATATTGATCCACTAGAGTATTTGCATGTGTGTAACTTTCACAAACCGCATATGGATTAACCAATGTCATTTCATGTGTGTTCTTTTCATGAACCACATATGGATCCACTAGAGTCATTGCATGTGTGTTCTTTTCACAAACCACATAAGGACCCACCAATGCCATTGCATGTGTGTTATTATACTAAAACCAACACTAGAGTCACTTCATGTGTGTTCTTTTCACAAACCACACATGGACCCACTAGAGTCATTGCATGTGTTTTCCCACATACCACATGGATCAACCAATGTCATTGCATGTGTGTTATTTTGACAAATAACATGGATGAACCAATGGCATTGCATGTGTGCTATTGTCATAAACCACATATGGATCAACCAATGTCATTGCATGTGTGGTCTTTCCACAAACCACATATGGATCCACTAGAGTCATTGCATGTGTGTTCTTTCCACAAACCACATATGGATCCACCAGAGTCATTGCATGTTTGTTTTTTCCACAAACCACATGGATCAACCAGAGTCATTGCATGTGTGTTTTTTCTAGAAACCACAGATGGAACCACCAGAGTAATTGCATGTGTGTTATTGTCATAAACCACATATGGATCAACCAATGTCATTGCATGTGTGTTCATGTCACAAACCAAACATGGATCCACTAAAGTCATTGCATGTGTGTTCTTTCCATGAACCACATATGGATCCACCAATGTCATGGGATGTGTGTTCTTTCCACAAACCACATATGGATCCCCGAGAGTCATTGCTTGTCTGTTCTTTTCACAAACCACATATGGATCCACTAGAGTCATTGCATGTGTGTTCTTTCCACAAACCACATGCGTACCCACTAGAGTAATTGCATGTGTGTTCTTTTCGGCAAACCACTTATGGATCCACTAGAGTCATTGCATATGTGTTCTTTCCACAAACCACATATGGATCCACTAGAGTCATTGCATGTGTGTTCCTTTCAAAAACCACATATGGATCCACTAGAGTCATTGCATGTGTGTTCTTTTCACAAACCATATATGGATCACCCAATGTCATTGCATATGTGTTCTTTTCCACAAACCACGTATGGATCCACTAGAGTAATTGCATGTGTGTTCTTTCCACAAACCACATATGTATCCACTAGAGTAATAGCATGTGTGTTCTTTTCACAAACAACACATGGATCCACTAGAGTAATTGCATGTGTGTTATTTTCATAAACCACATACGAATCAACCAATGTCATTGCATGTGTGTTCATGTCACAAACCACACATGGATCCCCCAATAGCATTGCATGTGTGTTCTTTCCATGAACCACATATGGATCCAACAATGTCACTGCATGTGTGTTCTTTCCACAAACCACATTTGGATCTAGTAGTGTCATTGCATGTGTGTTCTTTGCACAAACCACATATGGACCCACTAGAGTCATTGCATGTGTGTTTTTTCCACAAACCACACATGGATCCACTAGAGTCATTGCATGTGTGTTCTTTCCACAAACCACATATGTACCCACTAGAGTAATTGCATGTGTGTTCTTTTCCACAAACCACTTATAGATACACTAGAGTCATTGCATGTGTGTTCTTTCCACAAACGACATATGGATCCACTAGAGTCATTGCATGTGTGTTCCTTTCACAAACCACATATTGATCCACTAGATTAATTGCATGTGTGTTCTTTTCACAAACCACATATGGGTCAACAAATGTCATTGCATGTCTGTTCTTTTTCAGAAACCACATATGGATCCACCAATGTCATTGCATGTGTGTTCTTTCCATGAAACACATATGGCTCCACCAACGTCATTGCATGTCTGTTCCGTCCACAAACAACATATGGATCCACTAGAGTCATTGCATGTGTGTTCTTTCCACAAACCACATATGGATCCACTAGAGTCATTTCATGTGTGTTCTTTCCACAAACCACATATGGATCCACTAGAGTCATTGCATGTGTGTTCTTTTCACAAACCATATATGGATCAACCAATGTCATTGCATATGTATTCTTTTCCACAAACCACGTATGGATCCACTAGAGTAATAGCATGTGTGTTCTTTTCACAAACCACACATGGATCAACCAATTTCATTGCATGTGTTCTTTCCACAAACGACATATGGATCCACTAGAGTCATTGCATTTGTGTTCCTTTAACAAACCACATATTGATCCACTAGATTAATTGCATGTGTGGTCTTTTCACAAACCACATATGGGTCAACAAATGTCACTGCATGTGTGTTCTTTTCAGAAACCACATATGGATCCACCAATGTCATTGCATGTGTGTTCTTTCCATGAAACACATATGGCTCCACCAACGTCATTGCATGTCTGTTCCGTCCACAAACAACATATGGATCCACTAGAGTCATTGCATGTGTGTTCTTTCCACAAACCACATATGGATCCACTAGAGTCATTGCATGTGTGTTCTTTCCACAAACCACATATGGATCCACTAGAGTCATTGCATGTGTGTTCTTTTCACAAACCATATATGGATCAACCAATGTCATTGCATATGTATTCTTTTCCACAAACCACGTATGGATCCACTAGAGTAATTGCATGTGTGTTCTTTCCACAAACCACATATGTATCCACTAGATTAATAGCATGTGTGTTCTTTTCACAAACCACACATGGATCAACCAATTTCATTGCATGTGTTCTTTCCACAAACCACATATGGATCCAAAAATGTAATTGCATGTGTGTTCTCTTCCAAAAACCACGTGGATCAACCAATGGCATTGCACGTGTGTTATTTTCATAAACCGCATATGGATCAACCAATGTCATTGCATGTGTGTTCATGTCACAAACCACACATGGAACCACCAATATCATTGCATGTGTGTTCTTTCCATCAACCACATATGGATCCAACAATGTCATTGCATGTGTGTTCTTTCCACAAACCACATATGGATCCACTAGAGTTATTGCATGTGTGTTCTTTGCACAAACCACATATGGACCCACTAGAGTCATTACATGTGTGTTTTTTCCACAAACCACATATGGATCCACTAGAGTCATTGCATGTGTGTTCTTTCCACAAACCACATATGTACCCACTAGAGTAATTGCATGTGTGTTCTTTTCCACAAACCACTTATAGATACACTAGAGTCATTGCATGTGTGTTCTTTCCACAAACGGCATATGGATCCACTAGAGTCATTGCATGTGTGTTCCTTTCACAAACTACATATTGATCCACTAGATTAATTGCATGTGTGTTCTTTTCACAAACCACATATGGGTCAACAAATGTCACTGCATGTGTGTTCTTTTCAGAAACCACATATTGATCCACCAATGTCATTGCATGTGTGTTATTTCCATGAAAGACATATGGATCCACCAACGTCATTGCATGTCTGTTCTTTCCACAAACAACATATGGATCCACTAGAGTCATTGCATGTGTGTTCTTTCCACAAACCACATATGGATCCACTAGAGTCATTGCATGTGTGTTCTTTCCACAAACCACATATGGATCCACTAGAGTCATTGCATGTGTGTTCTTTTCAAAAACCATATATGGATCAACTAATGTCATTGCATATGTGTTCTTTTCCACAAGCCACGTATGGATCCACTAGAGTAATTGCATGTGTGTTCTTTCCACAAACCACATATGTATCCACTAGAGTAATAGCATGTGTGTTCTTTTCACAAACCACACATGGATCAACCAATTTCATTGCATGTGTTCTTTCCACAAACCACATATGGATCCACCAATGTCATTGCATGTTTTTTCTTTTCCAAAAACCACGTGGAACAACCAATGGCATTGCATGTGTGTTCTTTTCACAAACCACACTTGGATCAACCAATGTCATTGCATGTGTTGTCTTTCCACAAACCACATATGGATCCACTAGAGTCATTGCATGTGTGTTCTTTCCACAAACCACATATGGATCCACCAGAGTCATTGCATGTCTGTTTTTGCCACAAACCACATGGATCAACCAGAGTCATTACATGTGTGTTCTGTACACAAACCACACATGGATGCACCAGAGTAATTGCATGTGTGTTATTCTCATAAACAACATATGGATCAACCAATGTCATTGCATGTGTGGTCTTTCCATAAACCACATATGGATCGACTAGAGTCATTGCATGCGTGTTCTTTCCCCAAACCACATATGGATCCACCAGAGTCATTGCATGTCTGTTTTTTCCACAAACCACATGGATCAACCAGAGTCATCGCATGTGTTTTCTTTCCACAAACAACACATGGATCCACCAGAGTAATTGCATGTGTGTTATTGTCATAAACCACATATGGGTCAACCAATGTCATTGCATGTGTGTTCATGTCACAAAACACACATGGATCCACCAATATCATTGCATGTGTGTTCTTTCCATGAACCACATATGTTTCCACCAATGTCATTGCATGTGTGTTCTTTCCACAAACCACATATGGATCCACTAGAGTCATTGCATCTGTGTTGTTTGCACAAACCACATATGGACGCACTAGAGTCATTGCATGTGTGTTTTTTCCACAAACCACATATGGATCCACTGGAGTCATTGCATGTGTGTTCTTTCCACAAACCACAGATGCACCCACTAGAGTAATTGCAGGTGTGTTCTTTTCCACAAACCACTTATAGATACACTAGAGTCATTGCATGTGTGTTCTTTCCACAAACGACATATGGATCCACTAGAGTCATTGCATGTGTGTTCATTTCACAAACCACATATTTATCCACTAGAGTATTTGCATGTGCGTAACTTTCACAAACCACATATGGATTAACCAATGTCATTGCATGTGTGTTATTTTCATGAACCACATATGGATCCACTAGAGTCATTGCATGTGTGTTCTTTTCACAAACCACATAAGGACCCACCAATGCCATTGCATGTGTGTTATTATACTAAAACCAACACTAGAGTCTCTTCATGTGTGTTCTTTTCACAAACCACACATGGACCCACTAGAGTCATTGCATGTGTTTTCTTTCCACAGACCACATGGATCAACCAATGTCATTGCATGTGTGTTATTTTGACAAATAACATGGATCAACCAATGGCATTGCATGTGTGCTATTGTCATAAACCACATATGGATCAACCAATGTCATTGCATGTGTGGTCTTTCCACAAACCACATATGGATCCACTAGAGTCATTGCATGTGTGTTCTTTCCACAAACCACATATGGATCCAACAGAGTCATTGCATGTTTGTTTTTTCCACAAACCACATGGATCAACCAGAGTCATTGCATGTGTGTTTTTTCTAGAAACCAGAGATGGAACCACCAGAGTAATTGCATGTGTGTTATTGTCATAAACCACATATGGATCAACCAATGTCATTGCATGTGTGTTCATGTCACAAACCAAACATGGATCCACTAAAGTCATTGCATGTGTGTTCTTTCCATGAACCACATATGGATCCACCAATGTCATGGGATGTGTGTTCTTTCCACAAACCACATATGGATCCCCGAGAGTCATTGCTTGTCTGTTCTTTTCACAAACCACATATGGATCCACTAGAGTCATTGCATGTGTGTTCTTTCCACAAACCACATGCGTACCCACTAGAGTAATTGCATGTGTGTTCTTTTCGGCAAACCACTTATGGATCCACTAGAGTCATTGCATATGTGTTCTTTCCACAAACCACATATGGATCCACTAGAGTCATTGCATGTGTGTTCCTTTCAAAAACCACATACTGATCAACCAATGCCATTGCATGTGTGTTCTTTTCACAAACCACATATGCATCAACAAATGTCATTGCATGCGTGTTCTTTTAACAAACCACATATGGATCCATGTCGTGGTGGTGTCACGGAAGATGCCATGGATAGGCTAAAGGTGGGGACTAAATGCACTAGAGGAATCCAGGGAGGGATAGTGTGGTGATTCCACACAAAGTTGCTTTGTATTCAATGGGTTTCCAAGGCTACAAATGCTCCTTGAGCTGTATTGGGGACAGGAGGAAGACCAACCCTAGATCAACCACGAGCTACAAATGCTCTCTTACTCTCACCACGAGCTAGCTCTCAGGAACCTAGATTAACCAAGTAAAGACCAACCCTTTCTACAGAGGCCCTAGCCCTCCTTATATAGGGGTGGCTAGGTCTCCAATTAGGGTATACGTGGAGGCATATTCTAAGGAATATGCCTCTTCCCAAAATAGTAAACCGACTGGGCCACTTTTCCCCGTCGTAAGCCATGCAGAGGCTACGTGAGCCTCTGCGGCGCTAGCATCATCCGACACTGGCAACGTCACCCTTGTCAGTCACGCCTTGGTGGTCCTTGCCTCTATTCGCTTCGCTCACGCTCTGCGTACAGTGAGCTCCCTTTGACCAGCGAGATACCTTCCTTCTCTTGCAAGCCTGATATAACCCGGATCATGCTTGGTGAATCCGGCCACACCTGTACCTGCATACAAGTTAGCTACATCTGACCGACATACAACATGGGTCGGCTGGGACCCAGTTAGGCGGACATCCTTCGGTCCGGGTTACTCCGTGATTCGGCCTGCCTTGAGGTGAATCGGCCAGCACTTGCTTTGACCTTGCCGTACCTCGGCTAACTCGGCCTTTATACCCCGGCGTGACCCTACCCGGGGGTATCCCCCCAACATTAGTCCCCGAAGCTCATGCGGTCTTAGTGGCCTCAGCCGCTAAGGCCACAGTAGGTTCAATTTTCCGAACCTTTGGCTCCCTTTTTCGAGTTATCTCATAGTCCGGATTCCATAGGCTAACTTTCCCTTGGCACATTCCGAGTTTTCACTCGCTGGCCGGGTCATCCTTTGGTTATCTGAGTTATTCTTCCTTCTCTTGTACGCTATCCCACGTGGATGGTAATCATGATTTTGCCTCATTTTAAGGGCCTGCGCCAGTAACTGTCGCAGTAATGTCAGGTGTTACTGTTGCACACGTCCCATCATGTCTATCTCCTTGTTAACTGTATCATAACATCATGTCGTAGGATCCGCTGCGCCCTGTGGCCCTACCTGTGGCTCGTTGCTGATTGGCTGATCCGGATTATACACGGCCACAACGTGTGGCCCTTCCGCACTGCACGATCCCACTACCTCGCTGGGGCGTGGTTAAATAGGGGAGGGGCGCGCCCCTTGGTATTTTTCCCCATTCTCGCGCCCCTCTGCTTCTTCTTCTTCTTCTCCTTCCCAGCGATAGCGCTGCCGCCGCCGCCGCACCTGCTTAGCTGCGCTGCCACCGTACTTCTCCTCACGCACTAGCGTCGCCGCCACTGCTGTGCATATCCTCTGCCACGGGTCCTCGCCAGTCCAAGGCACTGCCCGCCACCGCTGATAGGGCCAGTGAGGAGAGCGACCTAGAGATGACAGTGAAAGAACTCACCGTCGCGAAACTGGAGATGGAGGAGGATGTGGAGAACGCCGAGCGCGGCGCCTGGGCTGGGTCCTAGGTTTGCTAGGACGATCTTGACTGGTTTCGCACGTGCCGTATCCCGGAAGGCGTCGTTGCCCGCCTCGCAGCTGAGGAGCTCGCTCCCTCACCCAATCCGGGTGAGTTCGTGGTATTTCTCTCCCACTTCCAGCGCAGATTCGAGCTCCCCATTAGCGATTTCTTCCAAGATTGGCTCAACACCTACGAGCTTCAACCGCACCACCTTCCGGCGAATGCCATCACTTCCCTTTCTGCCATTGCTTCCACCATAGAGGGCTATGCCGGATTGTGGCCCACGAAGGAGCTCTGGATCCGGTTTTTCGTTCTACGCCGGAACGTGATTCTGAATAAGGGATCTGACCCGGAGACAAACAACTCACGCAGTTCGGTGCCGCCTCTATTTCCCCTCGGAAACAGTCCATCTTTCCCCGAGTCACGGGGCTAGATTCTTGCAAAGGTTGGCCCCGCACCTTCTTCTATGTTAGAAATAGCACGAAAGAAGATCTGATCCAGCTGTGTCCTTACGCTCCGGGTCCTCCTAATCCGGATCTGTGGGACCGGATCCCCAAGAAACCCACAATTCTGGCGAACCAAGTCAACAAACGGTTCCAGGAGCTGAAAGATGCCAAGATGCACAACGAGGATGCGATGATCACTTTCATTCGCAACCGGATCTCCCCTCTCCAGAAACGCACACACAAGTTGTGCCATATGAGCTGGCTCCTTGACCCCAACCGGACTTCCTCCTTTGAGCTGAGCAACACCGAGATATATCGCCGGGTCAAGGCCCACTTCACCACTGACAAGAACTCATCCGCTGATTGGGAGTGGGGAGTTGAACATTTCTGCCGGGATAGGATTCCTCCCGTTGTAATGTAACATCCCAAATTTTGTAATTTCAGATGTTACTAGAAGCATGCATCATATCATTGCATCATGGCATCACATATCAAAAACTGCATCAGGAATTTTCTTAAACCCCGTAGTCATATATAGACTAAAAGGGGTAAAACCTTTTGAACCACCAAAACCCTTGAAAAGTGTTATTTTATAGTCCTACTCTAACCCTCTTCTTTTCACAAAATTTTAGAGACAAATTTCACTAAAGTCGGAGTCCGTTTGTGAAAGTTATGCAACTTTTGGTGAAACAGAAATAAATAAAAGAATAATAAAAAAAGTCTAACCTAGGCGGGCCAGCCGAAGCCAGACCGCTTTCTATTCACCGCGCACGCCCGCAAGCGAGCGGCGCCTACCGCGAACGCCTGGCTGGGCCGGCCCACACCGCCGTCAGTCACCAGCCCGCCCCCACGCCTGCAGCCGCCGGCAGGCGGGCCCCACCCGTCAGCCGCCTCCTCCGCCCGATTCCAGGACGAACACGGCGTCGGCCGCGTCGGTGCCAACCACCTCCGGCGGATTCGGAACGAATCCGTAGTCCCCACGCCAAGAAATCGCGCCCTTATAAAGCCCCAACACGCCTCCTGCGAAACCCTAGCTTTTCCTTACTCCACCGCCACCGAGCCGCCGCCAATCGCTCGCCGGAGCTCCGCCGGACTTCGCCGCCTCCGGTCGCTGCCCGCCGCCACCTCGGGAAGGAGGAGACGCAACCGCCCCCGGGGACGCAACCTCGGCGAGGAGCCGGACGCCGTTGACTCCTTCGTCGGGCTGGAGGAGCACCGCCACGCCGCCGTACCTCGCCGCCGACACACCACCGCCACCCGCCGTCGCCGCCGTCGGTAAGCCCCCTCTCCGACCCTCGGATCGATATCCAACGGCCCCAATCGATCGAACCGGTACCGGCGAATCGCACCGCGCCGCGTGGCACCCGCCGCGTCATCGCCGCGTCGGCGTCACCCACGCCTCGCTGGCCAATCCCGAGCCGCCACGTGTCGCCGCGTCGCTGGCCACCTTTTTCTTTTTCTTTTAAAATAGGCTGAAATTACTCCAATCTTCTAAAATCCATAGTAATTCGAGTATTAGTCCAAAAATTGCGTATAATATACCGTTGGATTCATATTTTCGAGTAGAACACAGATCCACAATAATATTGCTGTTTTGTCACAGCTATATTGCATTAGGACTTAAAGATTAGATTAGAGTATTTTAATTCTAGAAAAATATCCGTAGCTCCGTTTTAGTTGATTCTTGTTGCGTTGGCTTTGTTTTGACAAGACCTTCTGTAGAAAATTGTCATATCATGATTAGGGTGTTCAGATCTGTCTCGAGGTAGATTGGAGTTGTAGATCTAGTTTTGAGCTTGGTTATTTAGGGTTTAACCCAAAATACTTAAAATCTGTGGAGAATTAATTCTAATGACATCCCCAACTCAACAATACCCCTGATTAAAACCCTTGGTCGAAATCGAATCCATCCTTGCATATGACCATGTTGCATGCATGCATGTTCGACTTCGTGACTTTGTTTTGTGCAAATTGTGATTGGGTCCATGTTTGTTTCGTTAGATTGCTCGGAGTGCGCTGAGGAGTACTGTTGTGTAGAATGCTGCTCGGATCAAGGCAAGTTACACCACTTGTTCATGTTTTTGTCCCAGTTTTAACTATGCATGTTTTACTCTTCAAATTCTATAGTATGCATGTGTAGGATTTTGGTAGATTTTCTTAGTACTATTTTCGCAAGTGCGGTTTTGTAGTATGCCATGAGTAGCTCTATGCTTAGGAATTCCATCCCAATAGGTTATCCTATTTTTCTAAGTTATGCTTGCTATGCTATATACTTGTACATATCAAGTGCCGTTGGGAGGGTTCGAAAGACTCAAACATTTTCTAAGTATGAGAGCTCTCTCGAGTGAACTTTTCTTCTCTACCCCCCTTCAAAATAAAACTAAGTTTTCTTCTGGGCGGAATGGTTGTCGGGACAATGAGTGGGACTTTTGGTGGAGGATGGCCGCCCAGGAATCAAAGAAGTCTGCCATGTTTCAGAATTCAGAAGCTTCCCGTTAAACCACAATACATATGGGCTCTGTCTTGGCTTAGTACTTAGTGGGAAACCTCACCGGGGTACCAACATTTGGAGGTTCTTGGCACAGTTGGATCCAGCTGGTAGTGGGGCTACTAAGGGAAGGCTTCGCCATGGTCTTGTCTGTAAAAGGACTTGATCGTGGATTGTGGGGAAAGTGCACAACCTCTCGAGAGTATTGCAATCTGATCGATCAGCCGTGTTCACGGAAACAGAACAACTTTGAGCATCTGAAGGATGGAGCCTCTGAAAGATCTTCCTCTCTCTTTTCCAAACCTAACGTTTTATAAACCCCAAGGCATGAGTAATATCGCCGTTGGGCGGGATTTTGGGAACTTGGTGTGTAATATCCAAGTGCTAGGTTGATTAGGCACTTGGTGAGTAATATCCACATGTTCCATTCGACCCTATACTATTTATCAAAGTTTACAAAGTAGAGAAAACTTTCTTCCTCCTTTCTTATTACATTGATAAAATTTTGGCTTTACGCAAATGAACCCCAGAGCCTACTCTTAGCCTTGCATGTAGAGATAGTCTTACTCTTTCCTTGGTGTGATCTGCCAATACATTCAAAGTATTGACCCAACTTGTTGGCTGCACGTCTTATGTGCAGAATCCGAAGATTGATAGGTGCGTAGGGATCGCGAGTCTTCACGCAGCTATCCTGAGGCGTTGATGGACTCAAGTTTTACTTAGTTTCCACTGTTTTATTTGAGCTAGCTATAAGCTATGCAAGTTGTAATAATTATACTCTGGATTACTCGTGTAATAATGACTTGTGTTTTACATGATATTCATCGACTGTGAAGTGCTAGCTATTAATCCAGGGACTAGCATGTTAATCACAGGGACTTAGGGTCCTTAACGATCCGAGGTCGCAAAAAATGGTATCAGAGCACAAAGTTGCCTGTAGGACGTGAACCCTAGGATTGGAAACCACCTTTACCATGTGTGTTTTTTCTTTCTATATTCTTCTAAGTTATTTGTACTCTTCTAGTACTTCTCTTCCTTATCACCTTGTGCCTAATTTTCTTTCTCCTAACCTAAAGATGACGGCCTTCTACTACGACACCGCCGAAGACATCAAGTGCCTGCGCTTCGGGGAATGCCTTCTGGACATCATCAAGACACTGTAGTTACCCATGCCATCAATCAAGGGAACCGAGTTGAGGAAGATGCACAAGGAAGGATGCTAGGCGATTGAAGTCATCCAACCAGGACGCAGTCAGCCAGAACCCAAGACGGAGGCCATTGTACTCAACGTCACCAGCGGCTCCAAGGAGAAAGGACTTAGCATCTGTTTACAGGAGCTCATTGGACGCCTTTGCGGACACCACCATGAAGAGGTCGAGGCCACTACATCAAACTCTTTGGAAGACGTGATGCGAAGGGAGTTCCCATCGAGTTAACCCCAGAGGAAAGGAGGACATGCAAGCGTCGAAGAATCCAATATCAAGACTTGGAGTCCCACATCAATGACCTTCAGAAGGGGAGCTGCCTTGAGATCGTGAGGAATGATGAGCTTTGTGCCCTAGTCAAGGAGAAGGACGAGAAGATCGAGGAGCTAGAAGAGAAGATCAAGTCCCTAGGAGGGGAGCTCACCGCCCAAGACAAGAGGTTCGCTAATCAAGAGAAGAGGGTGCAAGATAAGAACAAGAGGATTAGGGAGAAAAGTCTTGTGCTCGCAAAAAACGATATGGAGTTCAAGAACCTTTCCACCATGTTGAAGGACCTGTGAGCAGCTAAGAGGAGCTTGGAGGAGAAGATCACGCCCGTAACTATGGGGTCAGGATTGATCAAGAAGCTACAGAAGGAGAAGAAGGAACTCCAAAAGAGGCTGGAATCTTCTACCCAGCAGCTGCAGGAGGTGAAGGAACTTCAAGAAAGGCTCGAAGCTGCTACACCGGAGCCACAGGAAGTGAAGGAACTTCAGGAGAAGCTTGAAGCCACGACGAGGGACATGGAGTTATACAAGTCACTGCTGGAGAAGGAAGGCTTCATCATTGAGGATGAGGAAGTGGATGATGAGTAGAGTAGTTGGACCACCTTTAGTACTATAGTCAAACATTGTTCGCGATTGTAATGAGTACCAAAAAAATTATATTGGTTAGTTAAACTTGGTTGAGTGTGTGGAACTATGTGTCTTGTGTGCCTTGCTTTTCTCGTGTGTTTTGCTTCTCTTGTTTACATAAGGGTAGGAGTATATTCCTTAGGCTGTCTATCTATTTCTTAACTTGCCTCCCAAACTCTCCAGATGGCGAGACGTGGAAACAACAATAACAACATGCCCCCAGAGATAGCAAAACTTCTGAACTCCTAGAATCAGTTGATCCAACTCCTCACTCAAACCATGCAAAAAAACAACAACAACAACAACCCGCCGCCTCCGCCACCTCCGCCACCCCAACAGGATCGCTTGACTCGGTTCTTGAGGTTGAACCCTCCAATTTTCTCAAGTAGTTCAGAGCCAGTTATGGCAGATGACTGGCTCCGCAACACCAACAAGAAGTTAGACACCGTCCAACTTGTTGGAGCTGACAGGTTGCGCTTTGCTGCGCACCAACTGGAGGGACCATCTACTGAATGGTGGGATAACTACCAGGTTACCCACCCCGATATTGAAGCTATCACCTGGAACCAGTTTGAAGCGGCCTTTCATACTCATCACGTAGCCACGGGGGTCATGTCACTTAAGACACATGAGTTCCGCGGCTTGAAACAACTACACCGCTCTGTCTCCGAGTATGGGGACCTTTTCAACAAGCTGGCACGTTATGCACCTGATGATGTATCCACTAATGCCAAGAGATAGGAGGAGTTCTTAAGGGGACTTAATGATGGAATATCTATTCAGCTTGTAGCTCTGAAGTTTGATAACTACCAGGAACTCCTGGACAGGGCAGTGGTGGTTGAGTCAAAGCAAAGAAGCATAGAGAACTGAAAGAGAAAGTCCACCTCACACAAGCACAACACTACCCCATATCAGAAGTAACGCACTTCGTCACCACCACCCCACAACCACAATGGCCACAACCACCGCAATGGAAATGGCAATGGGAAGGATCTGAGTGAAGTGACATGCTTCAAGTGTAACAAGATAGGGCACTATGCGACTACTTGCCCCGAAAAGACGAAGAATGGGAATGGTAATGGAAACGGCAACGGACACAACCATGGCAATGGTAATGGAAATGGGAAGAAGCCAAATCCGTTCGTCAAAGCCACGGTGAATCATGTCTCCATGGAGGATGCTCGTGAGGCACCTGACTCCGTGATTGGTAAGTTCAAGCTTAACTCCACACCTGCAGTTGTTCTTTTTGATACTGGCGCATCGCATTCATTCATATCAAGGGTATTTGTGGATAGAGGCAAGATACCTACGGAGACTATTAGTACTCCCCCAAGGGTAAGTTCTCCTGGAGGAGAAATAGTGGCAAACTCTGGATGCCGTGGGTTAGAACTAAGGATTGGGGCGCACACCTTTCCCACTAGCCTAGTCGTTTTGGAATCACAAGGCTTAGACATAATTTTGGGCATGAATTGGATGACCGAATATGAGGGAGTCATAGATTGTGCCAAAAGGACTATCACACTCACGACTCCGGATAAGAAAAGGATCCGCTTTAAGTCAGCTTTCACACTCAAAGGATGTATGGTGAACTCTCTTAAGGGGCTTAGCTTGGAGGGTGTGCCAATTGTGAAGGAGTATCCAGATGTATTTCCAGAAGAATTGCCAGGGATGCCTCCCGACCGAGACATCGAGTTTCTCATTGACTTGATGCCAGGTACTGGACCAATAGCAAAGAGACCGTACAAGAAGAATGTGGATGAGTTGAAGGAACTTAAGAAACAACTTAGAGAGCAATTGGACAAAGGCTTCATTCAACCAAGAGCATCATCTTGGGGAGCACCTGTCTTATTCGTGGAGAAGAAGGATAAAACCAAGAGACTAGTCGTGGACTACCGGTCATTGAATGAAGTGACAATCAAGAACAAGTACCCTCTACCCAATATTAACGACCTGTTTGACCAATTAAAGGGAGCTAGTGTGTTCTCTAAGATTGATCTCCGATCAGGTTATTTTCAGTTAAAGATCCGAGAACAGGATGTACCCAAGACAACCTTCACCACGAGATACGGATTGTATGAATACACCGTGATGTCGTTTGGCTTAACCAATGCCCCAGCATACTTCATGACTATGATGAACAAGGTGTTCATGGAGTACTTGGATAAGTTTATTGTGGTATTCATTGATGACATACTCATGTACTCCAAGGATGAGAAGGAACATGAGCAGCATCTGCGCCTGATTATGGAAAAGTTAAGGGAACACAAGTTGTATGCCAAGTTTAGCAAATGTGAGTTCTAGTTAAAGGAAGTGGGATTCCTTGGTCATATTGTATCAGCTAAAGGTGTTGTCGTGGACCCAAGTAAGGTAGCTTCCGTTACAGAATGGGAGTCTCCTAAGAATGTGGGTGATATTAGGAGTTTCCTGGGCCTTGCGGGATATTACCGAAGATTCATTGAAAACTTTTCCAAGATAGCAAAGCCTATGACAGAGCTGCTGAAGAAAGAGAAGAAGTTTCAATGGACCGAGGCTTGTGAAGCAAGTTTCTAGGAATTAAAGAAGCGTCTAGTAACGGCACCAGTTTTGTGTCTCCCTGATATCCAAAAGGATTTCCAAGTATATTGCGACGCTTCTCGACAAGGACTGGGTAGTGTTCCGATGCAAGATGGAAAAGTAGTGTCTTACGCCTCTAGGCAACTTAAGAACCATGAGAATAACTACCCCACGCACGATTTGGAACTAGCATCAGTTGTGCATGCGCTCAAGGTATGGAGACATTACCTAATGGGCAAACATTGTGATGTGTTCACGGATCACAAGAGCCTTAAATACATCTTCACTCAAAAGGAATTAAATATGATGCAAAGGAGATGGCTTGAACTCATCAAGGACTATGACTTGGACCTACAGTACCATCCTGGAAAGGCCAACGTTGTGGATGACGCCTTAAGGCGGAAAGTCTATGTAAATGGACTTATCGTGGGAGAACTTCCAAATGATTTGTGTGAACAATTCAAGGACCTCAGGTTGGAAATAGTTCCGGAGGGATACATAGCAACTATGGAGATAGTGCCAATGCTTCTAGACCAAATCAAAGAGGCCCAGAAGGGGGATAAAGAGTTGGAAGAGATAAGAACTAATATAAGCAAGGGCAAAGCAAAAGGGTTTCATACGGATGAACAAGGAACACTTTGGTATGAAAAGCGTCTGTGCGTTCCCGATGACCCTGATATCAGGAAGTTAATCCTTCAGGAAGCTCACGATTTGCCTTACTCAATCCATCCAGGTAATACAAAGATGTACATGGATGTGAAAGATAGGTTCTGGTGGAACAACATGAAAAGGGAAATTGCAGGATATATCTCCTTGTGTGACGTGTGCAACAGAGTCAAGGCCGAACACCAAAAACCCGCAGGACTGTTGCAGCCACTACCTGTGCCCGATTGGAAGTGGGACAAGGTAGGCATGGATTTTATCACAGGACTACCGCGGACTCGTTCTGGGTATGATTCCATCTGGGTAGTGGTCGACCACTTCACAAAAGTGGCCCACTTCATTCCCGTAAAGACCACCTATACGGGTGCTAAACTTGCCAAGATTTATATGTCAAGGATCGTAAGTCTTCATGGTGTACCCAAGGGGATTATCTCTGATAGAGGTACCCAATTCACCTCTAAGTTTTGGCGACAGCTACACGAGTCTCTAGGGACACGACTGGAGTTTAGTACTGCCTTCCACCCACAAACAGATGGACAGACAGAAAGAGTCAACCAGATCTTGGAGGACATGTTAAGAGCGTGTGCGCTAGACTATGGGTCTAGTTGGGATGATAATTTGCCATATGCGGAATTCTCATACAATAACAGCTACCAAACTAGCATCAAGATGGCCCCATTCGAAGTTCTATATGGCAGAAAGTGTAGGACTCCGCTACTATGGAGTGGGGTTGGAGAACGTAGTTTGTTTGGACCTGAACTGATCAAGGATGCCGAAGAGAAAGTGAGACAGATTCAAGACAGGTTAAAAATAGCCCAATCTAGACAAAAGAGTTATGCTGATTCCAAGCGCAGGGATGTGACTTATGAAGTGGGAGACCGTGCGTATCTCCGAGTCTCGCCACTACGAGGTGTTAAGAGATTTGGAATCAAGGGTAAGTTAGCACCCCGATTCATAGGGCCCTACAAGATCTTGGGTCGTAAAGGGGAAGTTGCCTATCAGTTGGAATTACCCGAAGTGCTAACAGTTCACGAAGTTTTCCATGTGTCGCAACTAAAGAAGTGTCACCCGGAAATGGCTGAAACCCCACTAAAGGATGCGGTTCCATTGGAAGAAGTTCAACTGGAAAATGATCTCACCTATAAGGAAAAACCCACCAGGGTTCTGGAAACAGTCGAGAGAATTACTCGTACCAAGACTATCAGGTTTTGGAAAGTTCAATGGAATCACCATTCCGAGGAAGAGGCCACGTGGGAATGTGAAGAAGACCTGAAGAAAGAACACCCACACCTATTTGCTAACCAACCTGAATCTCGGGGACGAGATTCTTCTTAAGGGGGGTAGGTTTGTAAGATCCCAAATTTTGTAATTTCAGATGTTACTAGAAGCATGCATCATATCATTGCATCATGGCATCACATATCAAAAACTGCATCAGGAATTTTCTTAAACCCCGTAGTCATATATAGACTAAAAGGGGTAAAACCTTTTGAACCACCAAAACCCTTGCAAAAGTGTTATTTTATAGTCCTACTCTAACCCTCTTCTTTTTACAAAATTTTAGAGACAAATTTCACTAAATTCGGAGTCCATTTGCGAAAGTTATGCAACTTTTGGTGAAACAGAAATAAATAAAAGAATAATAAAAAAAGTCTAACCTAGGCGGGCCAGCCGAAGCCAGCCCGCTTTCTATTCACTGCGCACGCTCGCGAGCGAGCGGCGCCTACCGCGAACGCCTGGCTGGGCCGGCCCACACCGCCGTCAGTCGCCAGCCCGCCCCCGCGCCTGCAGCCGCCGACAGGCGCGCCCCACCCGTCAGCCGCCTCCTCCGTCCGAGTCCAGGACGTACACGGCGTCGGCCGCGTCGGTGCCAACCACCTCCGGCGGATTCGGAATGAATCCGTAGTCCCCACGCCAAGAAATCGCGCCCTTATAAAGCCCCGGCACGCCTCCCGCGAAACCCTAGCTTTTCCTTACTGCACCGCCACCGAGCCGCCGCCAATCGCTCGCCGGAGCTCCGCCGGACTTCGCCGCCTCCGGTCGCCGCCCGCCGCCACCTCGGGAAGGAGGAGCCGCAGCCGCCCCCGGGGACGCAACCTCGGCGAGGAGCCGGACGCCGTCGACTCCTTCGTCGGGCTGGAGGAGCACTGCCACGCCGCCGTACCTCGCCGCCGACACACCACCGCCAACCGTCGTCGCCGCCGTCGGTAAGCCCCCTCTCCGACCCTCGGATCGATATCCAACGGCACCAATCGATCGAACCGGTACCGGCGAATCGCACCGTGCCGCGTGGCACCCGCCGCATCGTCACCGCGTCGGCGTCACCCGCGCCTTGCTGGCCAATCCCGAGCCGCCACGTGTCGTCACCTCGCTGGCCACCTTTTTGTTTTTCTTTTAAAATAGGCTGAAATTACTCCAATCTTCTAAAATCCATAGTAATTCGAGTATTAGTCCAAAAATTGCATATAATATACCGTTGGATTCATATTTTCGAGTAAAACACAGATATACAATAATATTGCTGTTTTGTCACAGCAATCCTGCAGTAGGACTTAAAGATTAGATTAGAGTATTTTAATTCTAGAAAATTATCCGTAGCTCCGTTTTAGTTGATTCTTGTTGCGTTGGCTTTGTTTCGACAAGACCTTCTGTAGAAAATTGTCATATCATGATTAGGGTGTTCAGATCTGCCTCGAGGTAGATTGGAGTTGTAGATCTAGTTTTGAGCTTGGTTATTTAGGGTTTAACCCAAAATACTTAAAATCCATGGAGAATTAATTCTAATGACATCCCCAACTCAACAACACCCCTGATTAAAACCCTCGGTTGAAATCGAATCCATCCTTGCATATTACCATGTTGCATGCATGCATGTTCGACTTCATGACTTTGTTTTGTGCAAATTGTGATTGGGTCCATGTTTGTTTTGTTAGATTGCTCGGAGGGCGCTGAGGAGTACTGTTGTGTAGATTGCTGCTCGGATCAAGGCAAGTTACACCACTTGTTCATGTTTTTGTCCCAGTTT
Source organism: Avena eriantha (assembly GCA_910589775.1). Classification (NCBI taxonomy): domain Eukaryota; kingdom Viridiplantae; phylum Streptophyta; class Magnoliopsida; order Poales; family Poaceae; genus Avena; species Avena eriantha. Next base: position 26,769 of record CAJUXJ010001863.1, on the reverse strand, counting down.
TAACTATGCATGTTTTACTCTTCAAATTCTGTAGTATGCATGTGTAGGATTTTGGTAGATTTTCTTAGTACTATTTTCGCAAGTGCGGTTTTGTAGTATGCCATGAGTAGCTCTATGCTTAGGAATTCCATCCCAATAGGTTATCCTGTTTTTCTAAGTTATGCTTGCTATGCTATATACTTGTACATATCAAGTGCCGTTGGGAGGGTTCGAAAGACTCAAACGTTTTCTAAGTATGAGAGCTCTCTCGAGCGAACTTTTCTTCTCTAAAACCCCTTCAAAATAAAACTAAGTTTTCTTCTGGGCGGAATGGTTGTCGGGACAACGAGCGGGACTTTTGGTGGAGGACGGCCGCCCAGGAATCAAAGAAGTCTGCCATGTTTCAGAATTCAGAAGCTTCCCGTGCAACCACAATACATATGGGCTCTGCCTTGGCTTAGTACTTAGTGGGAAACCTCACTGGGTACCAACATTAGGAGGTTCTTGGCACGGTTGGATCCAGCTGGTAGAGGGGCTACTAAGGGAAGGCTTCACCATGGTCTTGTCTGTAAAAGGACTTAATCGTGGATTGTGGGGAAAGTGCACAACCTCTCAAGAGTATTGCAATCTGATCGATCAGCCGTGTTCACGGAAACAGAACAACTGAAGGATGGAGCCTCTGAAAGATCTTCCTCTCTCTTTTCCAAACCTAACGTTTTATAAACCCCAAGGAGTGAGTAATATCGCCGTTGGGCGGGATTTTGGGAACTTGGTGTGTAATATCCATGTGCTAGGTTGATTGGGCACTTGGTGAGTAATATCCACGTGTTCCATTCGACCCTATACTATTTATCAAAGTTTACAAAGTAGGGAAAACTTTCTTCCTCCTTTCTTATTACATTGATAAAATTTTGGCTTTACGCAAATGAACCCCAGAGCCTACTCTTAGCCTTGCAAGTAGAGATAGTCTTACTCTTTCCTTGGTGTAATTTGCCAATACATTCAAAGTATTGACCCAACTTGTTGGCTGCACGTCTTATGTGCAGAATCCGAAGATTGAGAGGTGCGTAGGGATCACGGGTCTTCACGCAGCTAGCCTGAGGCGTTGATGGACTCAAGTTTTACATAGTTTCCGCTGTTTTATTTGAGCTAGCTTTAAGCTATGCAAGTTGTAATAATTATACTCTGGATTACTCGTGTAATAATGACTTGTGTTTTACATGATATTCATCGACTGTGAAGTGCTAGCTATTGATCCAGGGACTAGCATGTTAGTCACAGGGACTTAGGATCCTTAATGATCCGAGGTCGCAACAGGTAATTCTCGTGTTCCAATTCCTTTCCGAATTATATTGTATGTCGGAGTATGTTGCTTATTTGATCTTCTTGTATTTCTCTCTCAGCTGTTTCTTCAGCAAACACTTGAAGATGGCCCCGACCCTTCGCAGAAATGGGTGAAGGATCGAGATGCCCCGGACGAGGAGGAGCCATATCAGGAAATGTTCCTGCCACTCCCTGACGCGACCAAGCGACATACCAGTAAATTCTCTTCCATTAGAGATTGGCCTGACGATGAAGATGATTCCGACGTTGAGGTGATGGAAGCATTTGCCGCTATCCCCCTTTCTTACGCTTATCCGCCATCAGTTAACTCGGGTGGGCATATTCATGAAGATCCTCCTTTTGCCACGGGCGAGCCTGTCCCGGTTGTGTCCAAGAAAAGGGGAGCTGCTTCTGCTTCTTTTTCCGGACCTTCCAAACCAACAAAGAGACGAAAGAAGTCCGCAGACAAAGCTGCCACCAAGCCTACAACCAAGGCCATAACCCGTAGAGCTCGCAAGCCCAAGGAGCCTTTGACCTCTGATGAGTAAGTCAATTCTTCCTTATCCAATTTTCTGCTTCGTGCCTTTCTTTTGTTGTAACTTATTGTTCGTCGTTTGATTCGGCAGGGCTGCGGTGGAGGTTCCTCAGAGCGGATCCGGGATCGCCTCGCCGCTCCGACATAGCCCTTCTCCCCTCATGGCGATGATTCTCGCTTGCTGAGCCCCATTCAAGAGGGTTCAGCGGCTGCTCCGGGTTTAGCCGACCTCGTCAAGAGGACGGCAACCTCAGAACAGGGGGAAGTGGTTCGGCCGAGGCTGCGGTTGCTCCCAGCTCCTCCTCGGCTCAGCCACAACCAGCTACCACCGAGGTTCCTTCAGCACCCCCGCCAAGATCAACACTAGCACCAGCACCTGCGCCAGCAGCACAAGTACCAGCAGCACCAACTCTTTCTGCCTCGTCCGAGTCTTCCAAGACTCGGCGAGAAGACACATCCAGCACCAAGTCTAGCACCAAAGCTACGCCCAAGGACATTCCCAAGGGCAAATCCGCCGCCCAAACTTCAACTTCACAGCAGCAGCCCAAGGGTAAGAAAGCTTCTGATGCCGCCAGGGAAGCAACTATCGAGGCTGGACAGCGCATGCTCGCGTCCATGCTTTTGCAGAAGACCCCACCAAAGAAAGACATCTTTGCCGGGTCAGCTGATGCGCAACTTGTCTTGCACACCAGCCCCGCTGTTGCACAAGTTGAGAGAAGGGAGGCCCATGCCAAGGGTTTGGTCGCACCCCACATGCTTAGCGGAGAACGCTATCCTCCGGCCTTGATCGAGTTTGTAAACAACTGGAACTCCCGGAGAAATTTGGGCCTACGGAGTTTGCTGCACAGAAGAACACAGCCGCCAAGGCTATAAACCTTGCAGGTCGGATGATGGAGGTATGCTACTTCTTTCCTTTAACATGTACTAGTACTTAGTCATATAACCATTAGTCCCCGAGCCTCTGGGGGAGTAACTTGTTACTCAGTCGGATGCTCCTTAGAGAATTAGTGTAGCTCCTTAGTAACTTCGAATATGCACACACCTAGATCCGGGTTAAGTTCCACTTGGCCCGGATCTTGTACACTTCGAATATGCACACACCTAGAGCCGGGTTAAGTTCCACTTGGCCCGGATCTTGTACACTTCGAATATGCACACACCTAGAGTCGGGTTAAGTTCCACTTGGCCCATATTTTTTACAGTTCGAATATGCACACACCTAGAGCCGGGTTAAGTTCCACTTGGCCTGGATTTTGTACACTTAAAATATGCACACACCTAGAGTCGGGTTATGTTCCACTTGGCCCAGATCTTGTACACTTCGAATATGCGCACACCTAGAGCTGGGTTAAGTTCCACTTGGCCCGGATCTTGTAAACTTCGAATATGCACACACCTAGAGTCGGGTTAAGTTCCACTTGGCCTGGATCTTGTACACTTCGAATATGCACACACCTAGAGACGGGTTAAGTTCCACTTGGCCCGGATCTTGTACACTTCGAATATGGAAATGACTAAGCTATTCTTGCTCTTTTCAGGTGACTACCAATCGCCGGAGCGCTGAGTTTCAGCGTCTCTTGGACACCCATAAGGCACTGCGCTCGAAGCATTCTACGCTTCTTGCGGAGTTCGAGAAGACGGGTAAGTTTTCTCCTTAGCTTTTTCCACCTTACTTTGTTTTTCTCGCCGTACTAACTCATCATTCGGATAGCACAGCTGGAGTGGAAGCTGAGAACATCCTCATGCGGAAGAACTTGGACCAGATAAAAGGTAAGTCTATTTTGCTTAGTTTCCTTTTGCGCCCTCTCTCCTTTTCCTCTTGGCTCGGCAGATATTCATACCTCGGCCTTGCCGGGTCAACAAAATATTTCAGCATCTCTTGAAGATAGTGTACCCGTGCCTGATATGATGTTGCATTTTCTCGAACAAGCAAGACATCAACATGCCGAACTCAAGAAGAAGGATGATGAGCTTGCCCTCCTCCGGACCAAGGATGATGAGATCTCCAAGCTCAAGGCAGAAATGAAGAAGCTCAAGGCGCTCCACAAATCCGAGATGGATAAAGCTGGACAAGACTTTACTAAAGAGCGAGAACGTCTCAATCTCCAAATTCCCAATGACCAAAAACTGCTGAAGGAGGCCGACATTAAGCTTGAGTCAGCAAATGTTGAACTTGTGCAACTCCGGAAGAGGCGTGACAACTGCACCACGGAGCTGACCCGGATCCACAGCCATATCTCTCGTAAGTTCTTTTTCTTCTGCCGGCATGAATCTCTCCGGGTCAACCTCCTTCACCTATTTCACTTATGTTGTTTTTCCAGACAAATTTCCAGAGGGTGATGCCATTGTATTCAATGCCGTTACCAAGTTCCACCAGCAGAGAGGTTTCCATCTGGTCTTGGCACCATTCCTCTTGATCTGGAGGATCTGCTGGTCAGCTTGTCTTCTCGTGTTGAAATTATGAAGAACCATGGCAAGGATATCCTAAGAGCAGCAATTCGGGTCTTCAATGTCGTTTGGCCTGGTGAAGACACTCCGGAGGGTTCCGCTGCTCTAATCAACAAGTTAATGGAGTGCGAGACCCAACTTGACCTCTGGAGGGAATCTTCCGGACGTGCTAGGGCTGAGACCGTTCTCCGCTACGTGCCCACATGGTACGAGAAAATTAATCTCGATCTTCTTGAGCGCATGCGCACCGGGTCAAGGTGGTCCACTGATCCAGATTGGGTAGCTCGGCATAAGGCTTGCGCCCATATCCTCATTCAGTATGCCCCCATCCCTCAATGGAACAAGGGACCAAGCTTTCTCGATGCCATTGACGATGAATACATCGAAGATGGATCGAGCGAAGAAGATGAGGGCGAAGCCTCGGACGTCGAAGAGGATGAAGATAATGTTGAAGCCGAGGCCGGAGTTCCGCCTGCTGCTTCTTGATAACAAATACTTTGAATATTATCAGATCCCTGGTATGTCGGGTGCAAATGTATTAAGCACGGTGATCATATTTTGCTACTAAGTTGCTCGTGCCAGATTAACTTGGGCATAGTCCCCGAGTTTCATTTTCTTGTTCCTCCAATTTCTTTGCTCAGCTCGTGTCTACCTTGGTTCGGTTTTATGACTTACGAGTCCGAGCTTCAAAAATTGACTTAACAATACTTAGAAACTTTAAGACTAGCTCAAAATAATTCAACATAGCAAAAACAAGGTAAACACAAAATTAGTCCGAATAACAAATGTCGGCTCGATTACGTTCTTCTCCTTAGTCGGTTTTCGTGTGCTACGCAATTCCAAACTTGTTCTCTTGCTTGCCATGAAGCCAAATCTTGTTGGACAGCAGCAAGTTGAAGAGTTAGTTTTTTGGTGCTCACACACTAAAAATCCGGCTTAGGCAGAAGCAACTTAAACCAGCCGACATAGAAATTATAACAAGTACAGAAGACAACAAATATTATTAAGGCAGTCCCCAAGTTACTGCTCGAGGTGCCACAATTTCATTGATAAGCTCATTGCTTGCATACATAAAGACGTATGAGAGACTCGGATACACACACTTCTTTGCTAAGTGTAGAAAGGACGAAGTAGAGCTACATTCCATGGACACTTAGATTCCTCGCTGGACCTGTCCGCCTTGTTCTTCTCCTATGGTTTTGCATCGATAAGATAATAAGAGTCATTGTGCAATGCTTTGCTCACAATGAATGGCCCTTCCCATGGGGGGATAACTTGTGCATGCCAGCAGTACGTTGTACCAACCGGAGTACCAGATCACCTTCCAGGAAAATTCGGGGGTTTACTTTTCGGCTATGATAGCGTCGGAGATTTTGCTGATATATGGCGGATCTGGACAATGCCAATTCTCTCGCTTCTTCCAAGAGACCAACATCATTTTGCCGGGCTTCTTGCACTTCAGCTTCTGTGTATTGGGTGACCCTAGCGAATCATGCTCTATGTCGGATGGTAATACAGCTTCTGCCCCATATACCAGAAAGAATGGCGTATAGCCTGTTGATCGATTCGGAGTTGTCCTTAAACTCCACAGCACCGCTGGTAGTTCTTCTATCCAGCACCCCGCTGATCTTTGCAGCGGCTCAATGAGCCGGGGTTTTATCCCGGCTAATACTAATCTGTTGGATCTCTCCACTTGTTCGTTCGATGCGGGGTGGGCTACCGAGGCAACATCCAGCCGGATCTTCTTATCTCGACAAAATCGCGCAAATGCTCCTTCAGCAAAATTTGTGCCATTATCTATTATGATACTGTGAGGATAACCGTATCTCAAGACGATATCTTTGAGGAATGTCACGGCAGTAGCTCCATCACATTTTCTTATTGGCTTCACCTCCATGCATTGAGTAAACTTGTCAACCATTACCAAGATGTGGGTCATGTTCCCTCTTGCTGGTTTAAACGGGCGAACCATATCCAAACACCATATGGAAAATTGCCAGGTAATTGGTATGGTCTTGAGCTCCGACATTGGCATATGTGTCTTGGTGGCATACCTTTGACAACCATTGCACTTTCTTACCAGATCCTCCGCTTGTTCCAAGGCACTTGGCCAGTAAAATCCATGACAGAAAGCTTTTGCCACCAAGGCTCTAGACGAGGCGTGATGCCCACATTCCGCTTGATGTATATCCTAGAGGATGTCAAGCCCTTCTTCTGGGTCAACACATCATTGGAGGACATTTGTCACACTTCTCTTGTATAGCTCGGAATTGATGATCGTGTATGCTTCTGCCCTCCTCTGTGTTTGCGTGGAAAGCACCTCCTCACTGGGCAAAGTTCCATCTTTCAGGAATTGAAATATGGGCAGTGCCCAAGCCGGTATAGCTCATACTAGGAACACATCCTCATCAATTTCCATCTGATCCACCGGCATAACCTCAACCGGATCACACTACATAGTCCCCGGGTCTTGCGAAGCAGTCCCCGGGTTTGCCAAGGCAGTCCCCGGGTTTCACGAACCATTTCCCACATCAATGTCCATGGGTACAGCTCCGAGCTCCGGATCTGCCGGGATGAAAATTGAGTCGGATTCCGGGGATGCCCTAATAGATGGTTTTCTGAGGTGCTCTAGTGCTACCCCGGGCGGGATTGCTTGTAGGGTTGATCCGAGCTTCGACAATACGTCGCAGCCTCATTTTCCACCCGAGGTATATGATGAAATTCGCATCCCTTGAAGTATACCGATATCTTTTGCACATGAAATCTATACGATGCCATATTTGCATCCAAAGCATCCCATTGTCCGGAGACTTGTTGAACGACGAGATCCGAGTCACCGAAGCACTGGATCCGATGTATTCCAACCACTTTTGCCACTTTGAGCCCATGCACAAGTGCTTCATATTCAGCAACATTGTTTGATGCTACAAAGTGGATCTGTAGCACGTATTTCAGTTGGTCCCTCTTGGGCGAGGTAAGCATAACTCTGGCGCCTAACCCAGTTTTTGTTTTAGATCCATCGAAGTGCATTCTCCAGTAGTTCAGATGTAGCAATGGTGGCTCATATTGTACCTCAGCCCAATCCACAAAAAGGTCTGCCACAGCCTGAGACTTGATTGCTTCTCTCATGTCATATTGTGGCGCATAAGGGGCTAGCTCAATTTCCCATTTTGCAATCCGGCCACTTGCATCCTTATTGCTCATTATCTCGGATATGGGGGCTTCACATATTACTTTGATGGGGTGCTCTTCAAAATAGTGCTTTAGCTTCTTAGCCGCCATATACACACCATATGCCATCTTCTAATAATGGGATAGTTTTGTTTCAAAGCTGATAATACCTCGCTCAGATAATATACTGGCCTTCGCACTGACTTACCCTCTTCGTCGCGCTCTACCACAATTACAGCACCTACAACTCGATTGGTTGCGGCTATATAGAGCAACATTGGCTCCTTTGATAGTGGAGAGGCTAACACTGGTGCAGTGGCTAACATTTTCTTTAATTGGATAAAGGCTTCATTGGCCTGCGGCGTCCAAATGAACTTGTCCGACTTTTTCATGAGTTGATAGAGAGGCAGTGGATTTTCTCCCAACCGACATACAAACCGACTTAAGGATGCCAGACAACCAGTGAACTTCTGGACATCATTAAGGCACTTCGGCAGTTACATTCGCTCTATGGCTCGGATTTTAGTTGGATTAACTTCAATACCTCTGCTAGAGACAAGAAATCCGAGTAATTTTCTAGCCGGGACACCGAAGGTACATTTCTCTGGGTTAAGCTTCATTCGGAACCTCCTCAGGTTCGCGAACGTTTGCCGGATATCATCAAGGAGCGTTTTGCTTTCCTTGGTTTTTATAACAACATCATCCACATATACCTGCACATTTTGACCAATTTGGTCATGCAAACATTTCTGCATACATATTTGGTACGTTGCCCCTGCATTACATAAACCAAAAGGCATGGTGCAATAGCAATAAGCCCCATACGGGGTGATAAACGTATTCTTTATTTGATCGCTTGGGTTCAGAGGTATCTGGTGGAAACCAGAATATGCATCAATGAATGACAACAGTTCACACCCAGCAGTAGAATCTATGACTTGGTCTATCCTTGGTAGTGGGAATGGATCTTTCGGACACGCCTTATTCAGGTTCATGTAATCGATACACATACGCCAAACCACTGCCACGTTCGGATCATCCTTCTTCTTCTCTACCAGCACCGGATTAGATAGCCAATCCGGGTAAAGCACTTCCATGATAAATCCAACTGCTAGGTGCTGAGCTATCTCATCTCCGATGACCTTTCTCCTATCTTCGGCGAAGCGGCGGGGAGGTTACTTCACCGACTTTGCTCCGGGTCTCACATTCAAAGAGTGCTCGGCCAACTCCCTCGGAACACCTTGCAAGTCCTGTGTGGACCAAGCAAAAATATCTCGATTCTCATGGAGGAAATTGACGAGCTCGCTTTCCTATTTCTCGTTTAACCCGGCACCAATTGTTGTGGTGCGCTCTAGGAACATATCATCAACAGGCACTTTCTTGGTATCCTTCGTCGCTTGAAATGAGACACTACCATGCGGGTTACTCAGCGCAGGCATATACTGCTGTGCGGATTGAGCCAATGCCGTCACCTCCTAGATTTTTCTCTTCTCTTGCACAATCATGAGTGACTCGGCTAGGTTAGACCCGGATGACGTGCACTCAATGGAACGTCGGAAATCACCAGTTATGGTAATCACACCATTTGGCCCGGGCAGCTTCATCTTCAAGTAACTAATGTGAGTACTTGCCATGAACTTGTTCAGGGCTAGCTTGCCGAGCAACGCGTGATATGCTCTCTCCAAATTGACAACTTCGAACTCCAAATTCTCAGTCCGGCAGTTATCTCTTGTGCCGAACAACACATCCACCCGGACCTTGCCAATGGGTTCACATGAAATGCCTGGCACAATGCCATGGAAAGTTGTCCTTGTAGCTTGGAGCCTGTTCTCCAAGATACCCAACTTGCGCATCGTGTCAACATACATGATGTTGATGCTACTACCATTGTCAATCAGCACCTTTGAGAACCTCACATTGATGTTTGCCCAATGAATGTTGGATCCAGTACCAACGCATACAAACTAGGGCTCGACATAAGATTGGGATGATCTTTGATGCTCCAGGTAATTTCCTGATATGACCAAGGCATATACCTCGTCACCGCTGGCATTACCTCATTGACTTCCATGTGTCGGTGCTGCAAGCTCTTTCTATCTGTCTCTTCTGTGGTGAACACACAATAACTCTGGTGATGCTCTATGTACTCATTTCTCCCCTCATTCTTGGGGTACCTTTAATCCGGTTGATGCTGGTTTTCTACCTGATGCACTACATCCCTTCTCTCATGGTTTTCATACCTCGGCGGAGGTGGTGGCAACATTAACTGTTGCGTGTTCGCTCCGGAGAGAACTTGCTGCCGGGGTAACTCCTGCCGAGGTTGATCATTCCGAGGTGCCTGAGCCTTCCCCGAACCACTTTGTTCTATCTTCCTCATCCACTCACACTGCCGGGTTGTGTGACCCGCTTGGTTACTCGGATTTGGCGTGTGAAATTTACACGGCTGATCCAACATTTCCTCATAAGTATACCTCGGTCTGTCTTTCTTTTCCTGCCACTGTCTTTTTTCTTCGGGCGTCCAAGTTTTCTTGCCATCACTCCTTGGAGTCCATTGCTACCCTCAAGTTTTCTGACGTTGATTGCTTCCTGCTCTGGGTTGATGTTGATTCACAGTAGCAACTTGTTGCGAACTGTATCGGTAATCCGGTCTATCATCTCTTCTCTTACCTCGGTAATCATTCCACCGGGATGACCTGGCTCCATCTCGCTGATAGTACTCCTCGCTCGACTCGTTGGACATGAGCCTAGGCTGAGTCGGATCACCCAAGGCATATGAATCAGCAATCCGGATTGTCTCTGCCAATGTAGTTGGCATATCCCTTTGCAACCTTTGCCATAACATTCTTGCATATCTGCACCCTTGCGCAAACCAAGCTATGGCATGTGAATCGATCACACCCTCACATGAGTTTAGCACTGTGCACCAGCGGGTTAAGAATTCCCGGTCTGTCTCATTCGGTCTTTGCTTGCACATTGCTAGGGTCTATGGTCTATTGGGCCTCTGATACATGCTTGAGAAGTTACTCACAAACGTTTCCTCAAAATCGATCCAACAGTTAATACTTCCGGGTGGAAAATTGTTTAGCCATACCCTTGCTGGTCCCTCCAGCATCTGAGGTACATATCTCATAGCCCATCTCAAGTTGCCTATAGCAATTTTTACCGCTGTTGCATAGTTAATGAACCAATCTTCCGTCTTTGTGCTGCCGTCATATGTCTTAGTGCCTCTAGGTAACTAGAAATTTGGTACTGGAGGCTCCTTCATGATCCGGGGCCCAAAACACGCTGGACCCGGAGGACCTTGACACTCAATCTGCTTCGACCTATAAAGCTGATCCAGTTTTAACCTGGCGTCGTCAGGCATCAAGTTCCTGCTTCCCAATCTTGACCCTATCACCCTATCACGTGATAGTCCGGCCTGGGATACCCAGCGTTTACCATCTCCGAATCACCATCATTATATCTATCTTGCTCTTGTGGAGCTGCTCTCTGTTGCATACCTTGGCCGGCACTACGCTCTTGCCGTGGTATATTCCGCTGCTGCGGTTGTCCTCCACCCGCCGGGTTGCACTGTCCGGCATTGCCGTTCACAGCGTTCCCTTGATCGGCATTGCCTTGGTCGCGGTTACCTTGGCCAGCTTCACCTCGGCTCACATTTCGTCGATCCTCATTTCCATGCACTGCTTTTCCTTTCCTTGCCCTTGTCAGGTCATATGGGACTATCTGCTTGTTTCTCCTGGCCGAGGTTACTACCTCTTCTCTCCTAGGACCACCATGAGGGGACGATGCAGCTCTAGTGGATTTCTCTGGGTTACCTACTGCCGAATAAACGATCTTGGAGGCACCAGCTCTTTTCGGGTTAGCCCTGAGCAACTCCTCATTCTGTCTGTTTGCGATCCGAACTAACTCATTGGCCCTTTCCTGCTGTCTCTGTCGGGCTTCACCCGTCAAACCCTCTAACTCGGATGCAGCCACATCTACTGCCCTGAGGTTCTTTGCCGGGGTACTGTACTTCGGCAGCCCCACGGACAAACAGTTCTCTGATTCCTCAATTCTAGTATCACCCTCTTTGTTCATTTCACTCATGAGGTTTATCCCCTTCACTTTTACAGCATCTACCTTATTTGCCTTTGCGTACTCACGCCGCATCATGTTCAACAACTGCTGAACCGCGGCTATCTTTTTCGCACCCTCTAGAATTTTTCTGCCTAGTCTCCTCTAACTTGGCCTGTGCCTGAGCCGGATCTACAACTGCTGCTACAAGGCTTGCCAAGCTATCTATTGCCTACTGCAGCACATTCTCTGGCCTCTCTAGTGGAGGACCTCTACTTTTCTTCGGTGCCTTGGGTGTTACCTCCGGATCTGGTGCCGGTTCCTTGCTCACGCCAGCGCCAAGCGCAGTCATCATCACCTTGGAGTGGTCAGGGGAGCGAGTGATACGCGCCCCGCGAGCCGCACTAAGGGGTGGCTCGCCTCCCTCGACGACGTGCCGTGGGTGAACGCACGACACATCGACAGCGACGTAGATCTTGTGCGCGCCAAGCTTGATGAAGAGGCTGTTGTGCGGGAGAGGTCGCTTGCTGAAGCAGCCAGCGTTGTCGCTCACGAAGTCCAGCGCTCCAAAGCGCTGAACAAGCCCGGAGACGATGCGTTCGCCGATGCCGATGAGGTTTCCCGTCCGGATCTTCACTCCTGCTAGCGCCGCTAGCCCCACGGTGGGCGCCAACTATCATGGTGGTGCCACGGCAGATGCCATGGATAGGCTAAAGGTGGGGACTAAATGCACTAGAGGAATCCAGGGAGGGATAGTGTGGTGATTCCACACACAGTTGCTTTGTATTCAATGGGTTTCCAAGGCTACAAATGCTCCTTCAGCTGTATTGGGGAGAGCAGGAAGAAGGAACTCTCTTAGTCTCACCACTAGCTAGCTCTCAGGAACCTAGATCAACCAAGTAAAGACCAACCCTTTCTATAGAGGCCCTAGCCCTCCTTATATAGGGGTGCCTAGGTCTCCAATTAGGGCATACGTGGAGGCATATTCCAAGGAATATGCCTCTTCCCAAAATAGTAAACCGACCGGGCCACTTTTCCCCATCATAAGCCATGTAGAGGCTACGTGAGCCTCTGCGGCGCCAGCGTCATCCGATACTGGCAACGTCACCCTTGTCGGCCATGCCTCGGTGGTCCTTGCCTCTATCTGCTTCACTCACGCTCTGCGTAGAGTGACCTCCCTTTGACCAGCGAGATACCTTCCTTCTCTTGCAAGCCTGATATAACCCGGATCATGCCTGGTTAATCTGGCCACAAGTGTACCTAGCTACATCCTGCCGACATACGACTTGGGTCGGCTGGGACCCAGTTAGGCGGACATCCTCCGGTTCGGGTTACTCCGTGATTCGGCCTGCCTTGAGGTGACTCGGCCAGCACTTTCTTTAACCTTGCCGTACCTCGGATAACTCGGCCTTTCTACCTCGGCGTGACCCTACCCGGGGGTATCCCCCCCAACAATCCACCAATGTCGTTGCATGTGTGTTTTTTCCATGAACCACATATGGATCCACCAATGTCATTGCATGTGTGTTCATTCCATAAACCAGATTTGTATCCACTAGAGTCATTGCATGTGTGTTCTTTCCACAAACCACATATGGATCCACTAGAGTCATTGCATGTGTGTTCTTTTCACAAACCATATATGGAGCAACCAATGTAATTGCATGTGTGTTCTTTTCCACAACCCACGTATGGATCCACTAGAGTAATTGCATGTGTGTTCTTTCCACAAACCACGTATGTATCCACTAGAGTAATTTCATGTGTGTTCTTTTCACAAACCACACATGGATCAACCAATGTCATTGCATGTGTTCTTTCTACAAACCACATATGGATCCACCAATGTCATTGCATGTGTGTTCTTTTCCAAAAACCACGTGGATCAACCAATGGCATTGCATGTGTGTTCTTTTCACAAACCACACATGGATCAACCAATATCATTGCATGTGTGGTCTTTCCACAAACCACATATGGATCCAATAGAGTCATTGCATGTGTGTTCTTTCCACAAACCACATATGGATCCACCAGAGTCATTGCATGTCTGTTTTTTCCACAAACCACATGGATCAACCAGAGTCATCGCATATGTGTTCTTTCGACAAATCGCACATGGATCCACCAGAGTAATTGCATGTGTGTTATTTTCATAAACCACATATGGATCACCCAATGTCATTGCATGTGTGTTCATGTCACAAACCACACATGGATCCACCAATATCAGTGCATGTGTGTTCTTTCCATGAACCACATATGGATCTACCAATGCCATTGCATGTGTGTTCTTTCCACAAACCACATATGGATCCACTAGAGTCATTGCATGTGTTTTCTTTGCACAAACCACAAATGGATCCACTAGAGTCATTGCATGTGTGTTTTTTCCACAAACCACATATGGATCCACTAGAGTCATTGCATGTGTGTTCTTTCCACAAACCACATATGTACCTAGAGTAATTGCATGTGTGTTCTTTCCAGAAACTACATATGGATCCACTAGAGTCATTGCATGTGTGTTCCTTTCACAAACCACATATGGATCAACCAATGTCATTGCATGTGTATTCTTTCCACAAACCACATATGGATCAACAAATGTCATTGCATGTGTGTTCTTTTCACAAACCACATATGGATCCACCAATGTCAAAACATGTGTGTTCTTTGCATGAACCACATATGGATCCACCAATGTCATTGCATTTGTGTTCTTTCCACAAACCATATTTGTATCCACTAGAGTCATTGCATGTGTGTTCTTTTCACAGACCACATATGGATCCACTAGAGTCATTGCATGTGTGTTCTTTCCACAAACCACATATGGATCCACTAGAGTCATTGCATGTGTGTTCTTTTCACAAACCATATATGGATCAACCAATGTAATTGCATGTGTGTTCTTTTCCACAAACCACGTATGGATCCACTAGAGTAATTGCATGTGTGTTGTTTCCACAAACCACGTATGGATCCACTAGAGTAATTGCATGTCTGTTCTTTTCACAAACCACACATGGATCAACCAATGTCATTGCATGTGTTATTTCTACAAACCACATATGGATCCAAAAATGTCATTGCATGTGTGTTCTTTTCCAAAAACCACGTGGATCAACCAATGGCATTGCATGTGTGTTCTTTTCAAAAACCACACATGGATCAACCAGTATCATTGCATGTGTGCTCTTTCCACAAACCACATATGGATCCACTAGAGTCATTGCATGTGTGTTCTTTCCACAAACCACATATGGATCCACCAGAGTCATTTCATGACTGTGTTTTCCACAAACCACATGGATCAACCAGATTCATCGCATGTGTGTTGTTTCCACAAACCATACATGGATCCACCCGAGTAATTGCATGTGTGTTATTGTCGTAAACTACATATGGATCAGAAAATGTCATTGCATGTGTGTTCATGTCACAAACCACACATGGTTCCACCAATATCATTGCATGTGTGTTCTTTCCATGAACCACATATGGATCCATCAATGTCATTGGATGTGTGTTCTTTCCACAAACCACATATGGATCTACTAAAGTCATTGCATGTGTGTTCTTTGCACAAACCACATATGGATCCACTAGAGTCATTGCATGTGTGTTCTTTCCACAAACCACATATGTACCCACTAGAGTAATTGCATGTGTGTTCTTTCCAGAAACTACATATGGATCCAGTAGAGTCATTGCATGTGTGTTCCTTTCACAAACCACATATGGATCAACCAATGTCATTGCATGTGTATTCTTTTCACAAACCACATATGGATCCACTAGAGTAATTGTATATGTGTGTTCTTTTCACAAACCACATATGAATCAACAAATATCATTGCATGTGTGTTCTTTGCACAAACCACATATCTATCCACCAATGCCATTGCATGTGTGTTCTTTCTACAAACCACATATGTACCCACTAGAGTAATTGCATGTGTGTTCTTGTCCACAAACTAATTATGGATCCACTAGAGTCATTGCATGTGTTTCTTTCCACAAACTACATATGGATCCACTAGAGTCATTGGATGTGTGTTCCTTTCACAAACCACATATGGATTAACCAATGTCATTGCATGTGTGTTCTTTTCATGAACCACATATGGATCCACTAGAGTCATTGCATGTGTTTTCTTTTCACAAACCACATATGGACCCACCAATGCCGTTCCAAGTGTGTTCTTATACTAAAACCAACACTAGAGTCACTACATGTGTGTTCTTTTCACAAACCACACATGGACCCACCAGAGTCATTGCATGTGTGTTCTTTCCACAAACCACATGGATCAACCAATGTCATTGTATGTGTGTTATTTTGAAAAATAACATGGATCAATCAATGGCATTGCATGTGCGTTATTGTCCTAAACCATATATGGATCAACCAATGTCATTGCATGTGTGTTCATGTCACAAACCACTAATTGGATCCACCAATGTCATTGCATGTGTGTTCTTTCCATGAACCACATATGGATCCACCAATGTCATTGCATGTGTGTTCTTTCCACAAACCACATATGGATCCACCAATGTCATTGCATGTGTGTTCTTATCCACAAACCACATATGGATCCACTAGAGTAATTGCATGTGTGGTCTTTACACAAACCACATATGGATCCACCAGAGTCATTGCACGTGTATTCTTTCCACAACACACATATGGAACCACTAGAGTCATTTCATGTCTGTTCTTTTCACAAACCATATATGGATCAACCAATGGCATTCCATGTGTGTTATTTTCACAACACACATATGGATCAACCAATGTGATTGCATGTGTGTTCTTTCCACAAACCACATATGTACCCACTAGAGTATGCATGTGTGTTCTTTTCCACAAACCACATATGGATCCACTAGAGTCATTGCATGTGTGTTCTTTCCACAAACTACATATGGATCCTACAGAGTCATTGCATGTGTGTTATTTTCCATAAACCACATGGATGAACCAATGGCAGTGCATGTGTGTTATTTTCACAAACCACAGATGGACCAACCAATGGCATTGCATGTGTGTTCTTTCCACAACCCACATATGGATCAACCAATGTCATTTCATGCGTGTTCTTTCCACAAACCACATATGTACCCACTTGAGTAATTGCATGTGTGTTCTTTTCACAAACCACACATGGATCAACCAATGTCATTGCATGTGTGGTCTTTCCACAAACCACATATGGATCCACCAGAGTCATTGCATGTGTGTTCTTTCCACAAACCACATATGGATCCACCAGAGTCATTGCATGTCTGTTCTTTCCATTAACCACATGGATCAACCAGAGTCATTCCATGTGTGTTCTTTCCACAAACCACACATGGATCCACTAATGTCATTTCATGTGTGTTCATGTCACAAACCACACATGGATCCACCAATGTCATTGCATCTGTGTTCTTTCCATGAACCACATATGGATCCACCAATGTTATTGCATGTGTGTTGTTTGCAGAAACCACATAAGGATTCACCAGAGTCATTGCATGTGTGTTCTTTCCACAACACATATGGATCCACGAGAGTCATTGCATGTGTGTTCTTTCCACAAACCACATATGGATCCACCAGAGTCATTGCATGTGTGTTCTTTCCACAAACCACAT
The DNA here is from genome assembly GCA_910589775.1 of Avena eriantha. Taxonomy (NCBI): domain Eukaryota; kingdom Viridiplantae; phylum Streptophyta; class Magnoliopsida; order Poales; family Poaceae; genus Avena; species Avena eriantha. The sequence continues at coordinate 9,611 of CAJUXJ010001863.1, read as the reverse complement.
ATGGATCCACCAGAGTCGTGGCATGTGTGTTCTTTCCACAAACCACATATGGATCCACTAGAGTCATTGCCTGTGTGTTATTTTGACAAACCAAATATGGATCCACCAATGTCATTGCATGTGTGTTCCTTTCACAAACCACATATGGATCCACCAGAGTCATTGCATGTGTGTTACTGTCACACACCACATATGGATCAACCAATGTCATTACATGTGTGTTCTTTTGACAATCAACATGGATCAACCAATGGCATTGCATGTGTGTTCATGTCACAAACCACCCATGGTTTAACAAGAGTAATTGCATGTGTGTTATTTGCATGAACCACATATGGGTCAACCAGATTCATTGCATGTGTGTTCTTTCAATAAACCACACATGGATCCACCAGAGTAATTGCATGTTTGTTCATGTCACAAACCACACATGGATCATCCAATGTCATTGCATGTGTGTTATTTCCACGAACCACATATGGATCCACCAATGTCATTGCATGTGTGTTCTTTTCACAAACCATATATGGATCAACCAATGGCATTGCATGTGTGATCTTTTGCACAAACCACATATGGATCCACCAGTGTAATTGCTTGTGTGTTCTTTCCATGAACCACATAAGGATCCACCAATGTCATTCCATGTGTGTTCTTTCCACAAACCAGATATGTACCCACTAGAGTAATTGCATGTGTGTTCTTTTCCACAAACCACTTATGGATCAACTAGAGTCATTGCATGTGTGTACTTTCCATAAACAACATATGGATCCACCAGAATCATTGCATGTGTGTTCTTTCCACAAACCACATATGGATCCACCAGAGTCATTGCATGTTTGTTCTTTCCATGAGCCACATGGATCAACCAGAGTCATTGCATGTGTGTTCTTTCGACAAACCACACATGGATCCACCAATTTCATTGCATGTGTGTTCCATGAACCACATATGGATCCACTAATGTCATTGCATGTGTGTTCTTTCCAGAAACCACATAAGGATTCACCAGAGTCATTGCATGTGTTGTCTTTTCACAAACCACATATGGATCCATGAGAGTCATTGCATGTGTCTTCTTTCCACGAACCACGCATGGACCCACCAGAGTCATTGCATGTGTGTTCTTTCCACAAACCACATGGATCCACCAATGTCATTGTATGTGTGTTATTTTGAAAAATAACATGGATCAATCAATGGCATTGCATGTGCGTTATTGTCATAAACTACATATGGATCAACCAATGTCATTGCATGTGTGTTCATGTCACAAACCACACATGGATCCACCAATGTCATTGCATGTGTGTTCTTTCCATGAATCACATATGGATCCACCAATGTTATTGCATGTGTGTTCTTTCCACAAACCACATATGGATCCACCAATGTCATTGCATGTGTGTTCTTATCCACAAACCACATATGGATCCACCAATGTCATTGCATGTGTGTTCTTATCCACAAACCACATATGGATCCACCAGAGTCATTGCACGTGTATTCTTTCCACAACCCACATATGGATTCACCAGAGTCATTTCATGTGTGTTCTTTTCACAAACCATATATGGATCAACCAATGGCATTGCATGTGTGTTATTTTCACAACCCACATATGGATCAACCAATGTGATTACATGTGTGTTATTTCCACAAACCACATATGTACTCACTAGAGTATGCATGTGTGTTCTTTTCCACAAACCACATATGGATCCACTAGAGTCATTGCATGTGTTTTCTTTCCACAAACTACATATGGATCCTACAGAGTCATTGCGTGTGTGTTATTTTCCATAAACCACATGGATCAACCAATGGCATTGTATGTGTGTTATTTTCACAAACCACACATGGACCAACTAATGGCATTGCATGTGTGTTCTTTCCACAACCCACATATGGATCAACCAATGTCATTTCATGCGTCTTCTTTCCACAAACCACATATGTACCCACTTGAGTAATTGCATGTGTGTTCTTTTCACAAACCACACATGGATCATCCAATGTCATTGCATGTGTGGTCTTTCCACAAACCACATATGGATCCACCAGAGTCATTGCATGTGCGTTCTTTCCACAAACCACATATGGATCCACCAGAGTCATTGCATGTCTGTTCTTTCCATTAACCACATGGATCAACTAGAGTTATTCCATGTGTGTTCTTTCCACAAACCGCACATGGATCCACTAATGTCATTTCATGTGTGTTCATGTCACAAACCACACATGGATCCACCAATGTCATTGCATCTGTGTTCTTTCCATGAACCACATATTGATCCACCAATGTTATTGCATGTGTGTTATTTGCAGAAACCACATAAGGATTCACCAGAGTCATTGCATGTGTGTTCTTTTCACAAACCACATATGGATCCACGAGAGTCATTGCATGTGTGTTCTTTCCACAAACCACATATGGATCCACAAGAGTCATTGCATGTGTGTTCTTTCCACAAACCACATTTGGATCCACCAGAGTCATGGGATCTGTGTTCTTTCCACAAACCACATATGGATCCACTAGAGTCATTGCCTGTGTGTTATTTTGACAAACCAAATATGGATCCACCAAAGTCATTACATGTGTGTTCTTTTCACAAACCACATATGGATCCACCAGAGTCATTGCATGTGTGTTATTGTCACACACCACATATGGATCAACCAATGTCATTACATGTGTGTTCTTTTGACAATCAACATGGATCAACCAATGGCATTGCATGTGTGTTCATGTCACAAACCACACATGGATCAACCAGAGTCATTGCATGTGTGTTCTTTGCATGAACCACATATGGGTCAACCAGATTCATTGCATGTGTGTTCTTTACATAAACCACACATGGATCCACCAGAGTAATTGCATTTTTGTTCATGTCACAAACCAGACATGGATCATCCAATGTCATTGCATGTGTTTTATTTCCATGAACTACGTATGGATCCACCAATGTCATTGCATGTGTTTTCTTTTCACAAACCATATATGGACCAACCAATGTCATTGCATGTGTGTTCTTTTCACAAACCACATATGGATCAACAAATATCATTGCATGTGTGTTCTTTTCATAAACCACATATGGATCAACAAATATCATTGCATGTGTGTTCTTTCCACAAACCACATATGGATCCACCAATGTCATTCCATGTGTGTTCTTTCCACAAACCACATATGTACCCACTAGAGTAATTGCATGTGTGTTCTTTTCCACAAACCACTTATGGATCAACTAGAGTCATTGCATGTGTGTACTTTCCATAAACCACATATGGATCCACCAGAATCATTGCATGTGTGTTCTTTCCACAAACCACATATGCATCCACCAGAGTCATTGCATGTTTGTTCTTTCCATGAGCCACATGGATCAACCAGAGTCATTGCATGTGTGTTCTTTCCACAAACCACACATGGATCCACCAATGTCATTGCATGTGTGTTCCATGAACCACATATGGATCCACTAATGTCATTGCATGTGTGTTCTTTCCAGAAACCACATAAGGATTCACCAGAGTCATTTCATGTGTGTTCTTTTCACAAACCACATATGGATCCACGAGAGTCATTGCATGTGTGTTCTTTCCACAAACCACATATGGATCCACTAGAGTCATTCATGTGTGTTCTTTCCACAAACCACATATGGATCTACCAGAGTCATTGCATGTGTGTTCTTTCCACAAACCACATAAGGATTCATTAGAGTCATTACATGTGTGTTCTTTTCACAAACCACATATGGATCCACTAGAGTCATTGCATCTGTCTTCTTTCCACAAACCACATATGGATCCACCAGATTCATTGCATGTGTGTTCCTTGTACAAACCAAATTTGGATCCACCAATGTCATTGCCTGTGTGTTCCTTCCACAAACCAAATATGGATCCACCAATGTCATTGCATGTGTGTTCTTTTCACAAACCACATATGGATCCACCAGAGTAATTGCATGTGTGTTACTGTCACAAACCACATATGGATCAACCAATGGCATTGCATGTGTGTTATTGTCATAAACCACAAATGAATCAACCAATGTCATTGCATGTGTGTTCATGTCACAAAACACATATATCAACCAGTGTCATTACATGTGTTTTCTTTCCATGAACCACATATGGATCAACCAGAGTCATTGCATGTGTGTTCTTTCCACAAACCACACATGGATCCACCAGAGTAATTGCATGTGTGTTCATGTCACAAACCACACATGGATCCACCAATGTCATTGCATGTGTGTTCTTTCCATGAACCACATATGGATCCACCAATGTCATTGCATATGTGTTCTTTCCACAAACCACATATGTATTCACTAGAGTCATTGCATGTGTGTTCTTTTCACAAACCATATATGGATCTACTAGAGTCATTGCATGTGTGATCTTTCCACAAACAACATATGTATCCAATAGAGTTAGTGCATGTGTGTTCTTTCCACAAACCACATATCTACCCACTAGAGTAATTTCATGTGTGTTGTTTTCACAAACCACTTATGGATCAACGAATTTCATTGCATGTGTGTTCTTTCCATGAACCACATATGGATCCACCAATGTCATTGCATGTGTGTTCTTTCCATGAACCACATATGGATCGACAAACGTCATTGCATGTGTGTTCTTTCCACAAACAACATATGGATCCACTAGAGTCAAGGCATGTGTGTTCCTTTCATAAACAACATATGGATCCACTAGAGTCATTGCATGTGTGTTCTTTCCACAAACCACATATGGATCTGCTAGAGTCATTGCATGTGTGTTCTTTCCAGAAACCACATATGTACCCACTAGAGTAATTGCATGTGCGTTCTTTTCACAAACCACACATGGATAAACCAATGTCATTGCATGTGTGGTCTTTCCACAAACCACATATTGATCCACCAGAGTCATTGCATGTGTGTTGTTTCCACAAATCGCATATGGATCCACTAGTGTGATTGCATGTTTGTTCTTTCCATTAACCACATATGGATCAGAAAATGTCATTGCATGTGTGTTCATGTCACAAACCACACATGGTTCCACGAATATTATTGCATGTGTGTTCTTTCCCTGAACCACATATGGATCCACCAATGTCATTGCATGTGTGTTCTTTCCACAAACCACATATGGATCTACGAGAGTCATTGCATGTGTGTTCTTTGCACAAACCACATATGGGTCCACTAGAGTCATTGCATGTATGTTTTTTCCACAAACCAGATGTGGATCCACTAGAGTCATTGCATGTGTGTTCTTTTCACAAAACAAATATGTACCCACTAGAGTAATTGCATGTATGTTCTTTTCCACAAACCACATATAGATCCACTAGAGTCATTGCATGTGTGTTCTTTCCACAAACGACATATGGATACACTAGAGTCATTGCATGTGTGTTCTTTCCAAGAACCACATATGGACCCACCAGAGTCATTGCATGTTTGTTCTTTCCATGAGCCACATGGATCAACCAGAGTCATTGCATGTGTGTTCTTTCCACAAACCACACATGGATCCACCAATTTCATTGCATGTGTGTTCCATGAACCACATATGGATCCACTAATGTCATTGCATGTGTGTTCTTTCCAGAAACCACATAAGGATTCACCAGAGTCATTGCATGTGTGTTCTTTTCACAAACCACATATGGATCCACGAGAGTCATTGCATGTGTCTTCTTTCCACAAACCACACATGGACCCACCAGAGTCATTGCATGTGTGTTCTTTCCACAAACCACATGTATCCACCAATGTCATTGTATGTGTGTTATTTTGAAAAATAACATGGATCAATCAATGGCATTGCATGTGCGTTATTGTCATAAACTACATATGGATCAACCAATGTCATTGCATGTGTGTTCATGTCACAAACCACACATGGATCCACCAATGTCATTGCATGTGTGTTCTTTCCATGAACCACATATGGATCCACCAATGTCATTGCATGTGTGTTCTTTCCACAAACCACATATGGATCCACCAATGTCATTGCATGTGTGTTCTTATCCACAAACCACATATGGATCCACTAGAGTAATTGCATGTGTGGTCTTTACACAAACCACATATGGATCCACCAGAGTCATTGCACGTGTATTCTTTCCACAACCCACATATGGATCCACCAGAGTCATTTCATGTGTGTTCTTTTCACAAACCATATATGGATCAACCAATGGCATTGCATGTGTGTTATTTTCACAACCCACATATGGATCAACCAATGTGATTGCATGTGTGTTATTTCCACAAACCACATATGTACCCACTAGAGTATGCATGTGTGTTCTTTTCCACAAACCACATATGGATCCACTAGAGTCATTGCATGTGTGTTCTTTCCACAAACTATATATGGATCCTACAGAGTCATTGCGTGTGTGTTATTTTCCATAAACCACATGGATCAACCAATGGCATTGCATGTGTGTTATTTTCACAAACCACACATGGACCAACTAATGGCATTGCATGTGTGTTCTTTCCAAAACCCACATATGGATCAACCAATGTCATTTCATGCGTCTTCTTTCCACAAACCACATATGTACCCACTTGAGTAATTGCATGTGTGTTCTTTTCACAAACCACACATGGATCATCCAATGTCATTGCATGTGTGGTCTTTCCACAAACCACATATGGATCCACCAGAGTCATTGCATGTGCGTTCTTTCCACAAACCACATATGGATCCACCAGAGTAATTGCATATCTGTTCTTTCCATTAACCACATGGATCAACCATAGTCATTCCATGTGTGTTCTTTCCACAAACCACACATGGATCCACTAATGTCATTTCATGTGTGTTCATGTCACAAACCACACATGGATCCACCAATGTCATTGCATCTGTGTTCTTTCCATGAACCACATATGGATCCACCAATGTTATTGCATGTGTGTTATTTGCAGAAACCGCATAAGGATTCACCAGAGTCATTGCATGTGTGTTCTTTTCACAAACCACATATGGATCCACGAGAGTCATTGCATGTGTGTTCTTTCCACAAACCACATATGGATCCACAAGAGTCACTGCATGTGTGTTCTTTCCACAAACCACATATGGATCCACCAGAGTCATGGCATCTGTGTTCTTTCCACAAACCACATATGGATCCACTAGAGTCATTGCCTGTGTGTTATTTTGACAAACCAAATATGGATCCACCAAAGTCATTACATGTGTGTTCTTTTCACAAACCACATATGGATCCACCAGAGTCATTGCATGTGTGTTATTGTCACACACCACATATGGATCAACCAATGTCATTACATGTGTGTTCTTTTGACAATCAACATGGATCAACCAATGGCATTGCATGTGTGTTCATGTCACAAACCACACATGGATCAACCAGAGTCATTGCATGCGTGTTCTTTGCATGAACCACATATGGGTCAACCAGATTCATTGCATGTGTGTTCTTTACATAAACCACACATGGATCCACCAGAGTAATTGCATTTTTGTTCATGTCACAAACCACACATGGATCATCCAATGTCATTGCATGTGTTTTATTTCCATGAACCACGTATGGATCCACCAATGTCATTGCATGTGTTTTCTTTTCACAAACCATATATGGACCAACCAATGTCATTGCATGTGTGTTATTTTCACAAACCACATATGGATCAACAAATATCATTGCATGTGTGTTCTTTTCATAAACCACATATGGATCAACAAATATCATTGCATGTGTGTTCTTTCCACAAACCACATATGGATCCACCAATGTCATTCCATGTGTGTTCTTTCCACAAACCACATATGTACCCACTAGAGTAATTGCATGTGTGTTCTTTTCCACAAACCACTTATGGATCAACTAGAGTCATTGCATGTGTGTACTTTCCATAAACCACATATGGATCCACCAGAATCATTGCATGTGTGTTCTTTCCACAAACCACATATGCATCCACCAGAGTCATTGCATGTTTGTTCTTTCCATGAGCCACATGGATCAACCAGAGTCATTGCATGTGTGTTCTTTCCACAAACCACACATGGATCCACCAATGTCATTGCATGTGTGTTCCATGAACCACATATGGATCCACTAATGTCATTGCATGTGTGTTCTTTCCAGAAACCACATAAGGATTCACCAGAGTCATTGCATGTGTGTTCTTTTCACAAACCACATATGGATCCACGAGAGTCATTGCATGTGTGTTCTTTCCACAAACCACATATGGATCCACTAGAGTCATTCATGTGTGTTCTTTCCACAAACCACATATGGATCTACCAGAGTCATTGCATGTGTGTTCTTTCCACAAACCACATAAGGATTCATTAGAGTCATTACATGTGTGTTCTTTTCACAAACCACATATGGATCCACTAGAGTCATTGCATCTGTCTTCTTTCCACAAACCACATATGGATCCACCAGATTCATTGCATGTGTGTTCCTTGTACAAACCAAATTTGGATCCACCAATGTCATTGCCTGTGTGTTCCTTCCACAAACCAAATATGGATCCACCAATGTCATTGCATGTGTGTTCTTTTCACAAACCACATATGGATCCACCAGAGTAATTGCATGTGTGTTACTGTCACAAACCACATATGGATCAACCAATGGCATTGCATGTGTGTTATTGTCATAAACCACAAATGAATCAACCAATGCCATTGCATGTGTGTTCATGTCACAAAACACATATATCAACCAGTGCCATTACATGTGTGTTCTTTCCAGGAACCACATATGGATCAACCAGAGTCATTGCATGTGTGTTCTTTCCACAAACCACACATGGATCCACCAGAGTAATTGCATGTGTGTTCATGTCACAAACCACACATGGATCCACCAATGTCATTGCATGTGTGTTCTTTCCATGAACCACATATGGATCCACCAATGTCATTGCATATGTGTTCTTTCCACAAACCACATATGTATTCACTAGAGTCATTGCATGTGTGTTCTTTTCACAAACCATATATGGATCTACTAGAGTCATTGCATGTGTGATCTTTCCACAAACAACATATGTATCCAATAGAGTTAGTGCATGTGTGTTCTTTCCACAAACCACATATCTACCCACTAGAGTAATTTCATGTGTGTTGTTTTCACAAACCACTTATGATCAACGAATTTCATTGCATGTGTGTTCTTTCCATGAACCACATATGGATCCACCAATGTCATTGCATGTGTGTTCTTTCCATGAACCACATATGGATCGACAAACGTCATTGCATGTGTGTTCTTTCCACAAACAACATATGGATCCACTAGAGTCAAGGCATGTGTGTTCCTTTCATAAACAACATATGGATCCACTAGAGTCATTGCATGTGTGTTCTTTCCACAAACCACATATGGATCTGCTAGAGTCATTGCATGTGTGTTCTTTCCAGAAACCACATATGTACCCACTAGAGTAATTGCATGTGCGTTCTTTTCACAAACCACACATGGATAAACCAATGTCATTGCATGTGTGGTCTTTCCACAAACCACATATTGATCCACCAGAGTCATTGCATGTGTGTTGTTTCCACAAATCGCCTATGGATCC
>CAJUXJ010001862.1:0-14391 GCA_910589775.1 Avena eriantha | reverse complement strand
GTGTCAAGGACATCGTGCAACGATGTGAGGCGGAAGTTGCGGTGTTGTCAATGGGTAGATCCAGAGTGGCCCAAATCGATGCAGAAAAATGCTGGACAAACTATGGGAAATGACTGTTGAGTTGAAAGAATCTGCATTCAGCTCACTTCTTGACAGTGTTGAGATGAAGCTATGGGAACCAGTTGACACGACCAAGCATAAGCGAGATCTCAAGTGGGTGGAAGCCAAGGTTAGTAAGTCGAGAAGGAGAGGGACGCGGCGTTGTCCCCGAAGGCTAAAGCAGAGCAAGAACTAACTTAAGCAAGGAAGGATCTTCACCAGGCCAAAGTCCTGCAGTTCACAACTACGAGTATTGACAAGTGCATGAGGAAAGATGCAGAGAAACAATTGAAGTTGTGCAAGGAAGATGCTAAAAGGAAGGAGCAGATGATTCAATCCTTGCTCTCGCAGGAAGATGTGCATCGGGCTAAGATTAGGAAGATCAAGGAGATGTGTGATAACTAGTTCTATTTAGCTTAAGCTCCGTGACTTTTTTAAGTTGTAATAGTTGTACTTGTTGACCTAGCGGTCTGAACTATTGGCCCCGGAGTCCTAGGAGTAAAAAAATTGGTCGCCCGTAATCTGTCTTAACCCTGCATTACTTCCTTTTGTCTGACCAATGCCCCTTGGATATTCCGCCCGTCGCTTCATCGTCCTCGTGTACAAATAGGAGGCGCCACAGCGCGTCGCTTCGTCGCCCATCCCCTCGCCCTCTCCAATCTCCACCGTGCCGTCGCTTCGTCATCCACCCCCTCGCTACCTCTCCAATCTCCACTGCGCCGCCATGGAGATACCCTCGCTGAACTTCTATGAGGCGGTGATGTTCGCGCACTTCGACATCCTCGTGCCGCCGGCCGTGACGGTGCCCCACGGATGGCACATCAGCTATGCGGGGGTGCCGGTGGCTCCGCTCCTCATCCCCGGCGGAGCCGTGATGGAGAGCGAAATCGCGGCGCACCGCTGCCAGATGCCCGCGTGGAAGAGGGCGCTGCCCCGGTACGCGGCGGCCAGCCCGTACTGACCAGCGCTGTTCAAGAAGGAGCGGAAGGCCAAGATTGGCAACCGCATCTCTTATGGGCGCGTGGTGCACCAGGATCTCCGCAACCATGAAGGGCAGGAGAGGTTCTGGTTCGTCCCTGGATGGACCAAGTTCACCGTTATCGTCGCCGCTCGCCGCGAAGAGGTGCTCCGTATCGCGAACAATGCGGAAATCGTGGAGGTTCCGCCCGACGATGACGAGGAAGCCGGCGGCTCGGAGGACAGCGGCAGCGGAAGTGAAATTGTTGACTAGTGGTTGAATTAATGTAGGATGTGAAATTGCACCTTTGTTTAGAAGAATTTGTGGTTGAATTAATGAAATGCCTCGATTTAGATCTCTGTCTCGATTAATTTGTGGAAGAATTTGTGATTTAGATCAATTTCTTTCTCGATTTAGATCTCTGTCCCGGATTGGGAACGTGACCGTGGACCAAAGACCCCTTTCTACTAGTGTATTCTGACATTGGTGGTTTGTTTAAACGTAATCTACGTGGATTTGGACGCATGCAAATGGCGCAACCACAATTTATAAAGTGGAAGCACGTACACCCGGTTACTGGAGATCCGGGAGCTTTGCCAGATGCCGGGGATGCAGGAGCAGAGAGGCGGTGAGATAGACGGGCTCAAGATTAGGCTAGAAAGTGGTATCGATTTCCTCCTCATCTGGGCATTATCGGTGAGAACATTGCTATTTATGTTGCCACGTTGTTGTGCAGCATCTGAAATAAGTTACTGCTTCGTAGAGTGTGGCAGCTTAAATAATTTATTTCTGTGCCATTTACATTCCGTCGTATTTGGAGACCTCCCGCCCCTCAGCAATCGTGGAACCGGTAGATCCTTGTTTTCAGATAGCAGTGGCACAATCACAATTTCGGATTCAACTACTGACTCGGGCATTTCCAAACCCTAAGTCGTGGTACATTTTACTCAGAGAACGTGGGTAGATTGTTTCGCCCAGCAACGTGCCACACACAGAGCTCCAGAATTTAACAGAATTACATATATAGATTCAAGTGCAACACATTACTATGCATCTTCATTGCCAGCAGCCTTCTTCCGCAGCTTCCACATCCACACACAGAACCCCAAGCGACCTTTGCTTACCAGGAGCTAATTGGGTTCGAGCAACCACCCTGCCCAAGAATAGAAGGGCGACTCCCAGTTGCAGCAGCTTCCACATCCAGTACATGACATTTCAGGTCAAACATGGCAGCCGAAGCATACCTTTTCATCAACCCAATTAGTTGACTATCACACGTTATAGGAACCATGATGCCACGTTCATCCATGAAGCTGAACTTTGCTATCCGCTTCGGCCATAATTCAACATGATTACGCAGAGCAGCAACCATACCAGATATAGTGCAGATCTGCGCATGCGCTTCTTCCATCGTGAAACAATGGCTTCCATACCACTTTCCCTTAGAGTTCACCACTTGATAGAAAACTGTGGACAAAATATGTTTGTCAGCGTTGGGCTGACAAACAATTTGAGGTTCAGTAGCCAGCTAGCAGTTATAGCAAAGAGAAGGGTAGCTCACCCGCTTGTAGCCAGAACTTCTTCTTCCTTGATAGTAAGATCTGCCATCCTCCGAACTTCTCGGCTTGTCGGCGGTGGAGGCGGGCTAGAGCCTCACAACAGCGGCTACGGCATGCGCCATTGGAGCTCGGTATTAGCGACTAGGCGCAGCAACTGGGCGCAGCAACTTGGCCCTGGAAGTCAAATGTCCGAAGGGATCATCCTGCCTGGAGGGTGGATTCCGACGCCACCGGTGCTAGGGGAAAGCTGGGAATGGATTTTTGAAATTGGTCAACGCATCCGATCCACTTAGATGCTCGATTTTCCTAAGAGGTTGCCGTGTTGGCGCCCGCGTCACGGACATATGACCGACATGTGGGTCCCAACCGTCTACTTCACGGGGCGGTTTAACGGAATGTTTGAATTTGGCAGGGGTGAGATGAGTTTTCCTAGAAATGGCCCCTCTCAGTAGTTGGCGGCCCAACTTTTCGAAACGCGGTAATTTCAGGCAACTTAGGTACCACCATGCGCTGGCCTGCGAACTTTGGTACCGCAGACAAACATGCCCATTGTGGTTGTATGGTAAAATTGGAATGGTATCGCATCTGAACCCAACCATCAGTTTTTGTCAAAACCAAGGCTCATGCCTCAAGAAGTTTCATCATCAAATCATTTTGTGTTCATAACACATGTCAAAACATTTCAATAGAATGAATCATCATTCCAACGTTTTCATAATCATTTTCACCAAGTATTCCCATGTAAAGTGATCAACTTTTATGCTTAGCACTAGCCACTAAAGTTGAGGGTATTCACTAAGGAGGGTGTTAATCAAGTGTAACTCTCCCATTCTAGTTTTATGCTTTTGATGGCATCTAAGTATAACTACTTAGGCCTAGTTTTATACTCATTATGGTATCTATCCTATTTTTCCAATACTCACAAATGACTAACTAAAGGTAAATAACTTTGGTAAAAGTAAAAGAATAAAGCTTGCAAGTAAAACTTGGGATTGGTATATCAAGGTTGCATAACCAAAGTATGCCTCATGCATCTTGCATAGGTTATCAAGTTTGCAAGTGCTAGCTTGCATAGTTCTAGCTTGCATAGGTATGAAACTTGCAAGTGTTAGCTTGCCTTGAGTAGTACAGTGGTTGAAGTTCTCTTCTTCTTCTTCTTCGTACTACTCCTCCTCGTATCCAGGGTCGGAGAATGTTTGTTTGCGGTACCAAACTTGGTGGGTGAGCGCACTGTGGTACCCGAGTTGCCATCAATCACGCGGAGGGGCCATAGTAGATTCGCCAATTGTCCATAGGGGCCAAATGGGGGTGAATACAAATCTAACGGCCAAACGGTCATTTGAACCAGACGAAAAATGGTTGAAATCAAATACCGCCATTAGGTCAACTCTTCTTGGCCCGCCATGTCAGTATTCCCCGTTATCTTCTGCGGTCATGGACTAGCTTACCCCTGCGTGGACTAGATCCCTAAGTGGACAAGATCTATTTCTTTGCTCTGCTCTGGTCTTCTCCCCTGCTCCCCTCCCCATAACATTTGCTCAGCTCCGGCTGCTCATCTCAGATCAGAGCTCGCACTTGCTCTAATTTGCGTCTCCGCCATGTCCAGGCAACCTCCCACGCCTCTAATTGAAGCTCACAGCCGTCGTTGTTGCATCGTCCGCCGTATTGGAGCTTCGCATCCCCGGACTAATATCTCGCCTCTGGCTAGTCCTTCTCGCACGACGGAGCGCGTCCCATCGGGCGATCCAGGCCGGTGACCGACCTCGGGAAGTTGCGTGCTGCCGCACAGGCATGGTAGCCCTGTCACAACAGTTCGATGACCACACTCTCATGGCCACCGTGCTGGGCGTCCGTCCTGCCGTGTCGCCGGCAGAGTTGCTGTTGGCTTTCAGGTCTCGTTTTGGGATTAGACGAAATGAGGTCAACATTGAGGTATGCGTGCTGCCATTCGATTTTTTTGTCCGATTCGAGCACAGCTCAGACACCGATCGCGTTCTGCATTCTTCCCGTTCTTTCGAGTGCTGGGGGAGAAAATGAGCTTCATGCGTTGGCATCGCGCCTGTGGGTGGGACGATTGCTTGGGGCAGCTTCGTTTCTTCTCCAAACTCAGCTTTGATGGCCTCCCATTGGATGCTTGGGAGCCGGAGGCCCTCAAGCAGGTCGTCAGTAGCCTTGGCGGTGAGCTGGTGGAAATCGTGCCACCGAGCGACATATGGGTCATCGAGGTAAAGGCGTGGCTGAAAGATCATGACGCCATTCCTAAGATGTACGAGGTGCAGATTCCAAGCAGGGCAGGGCGACAGCTTTGCTGGAAGCACCCGGTCATCATCCACCCGGAGGAGGTTCTAGACTCGGTACATGGTATTCAGGGCCTCGAAGAGGCTGCTAGAAAGCGCCCTCATCGCCTGCAGTGTTGGCCTGGAAGGATCGATGGCACAGGACCGCCACCGTTTCGCGACGGGGCACACAGTTTCGGTGGGGGGACCGGGCTTGGACGAGCCGGTGGTTCTGATTTCCTTCGAGTGAAGACAGAGCTCTAGTGAATTGTCGTGGTATGTGTGGCTAATGAATTTGTAGTATGGAGAGCGTAGCAGGAAGTTAGCATCGACTAAAAATGTGTAACAGTTTGAATCGATGTAGTACGTGTGTGTAATAGTTTGAAGTAGTATGTGTGTGTAATAGTTTGAATCGATGTAGTATGTGTGGGTAATGAATTTGATGTAGTTTGTGTGCGTGTAATAGTTTGAATCGATGTAGTTGAACACCGTGCTTTATAATTTCTGTGAATAACCAAGGACAACCTCATGAAAAGAGGGTGGTCTGGCAATGAGCAATGTCAATTCTGTGGATGCCAGGAAAATGTAGTCCATCTCCTCTTCAAGTACTCCCTCTTTTTCAAAATATAAGATGTTTTAGCTTTGTGAATGGAGCGTATCTAGACATCTTTTAGTGATGGTGCTTTCTAAACCTAGATGAACCTACATACTAAAAGGGGACTAGATACACTTCATTCATAAAGCTAAAACATCTTATATTTTGAAACGGAGGGAGTACAAGGTAGCTACAGTTGTAACACGTTGAACTGCAGGACCATAATGCAGGCAACACAAGACAAAGGAAAAAATGGTTTACAGCACAAACAGCAGACGCAAAATCTGTAGTCTGGGATAAAAAATGCCAGTTAACTGGATTGAACCACGACTAGTAATTGAAGGAAATAGGCACTTGATAGTATTTGCTTACAACAGTAGTACTTCCATACAAAAGGGTCTTATACCTACACAAAAGTGGGCTAAACTTCCTACTAGTTTATAGAACAATTCGTCAGCATTTCATCTACAAAAGCCATTCTTCAGTCTGAACTTAACTATTCTACACTGAAGAAACTACAGATCTCCACCAGAAAAGTTGGCTGGCCAATTGCCTTGAGAGGACATAAGTTCTTTGATCATTTAACCCAAACTGATCTATTGCCTTCCCGCCAAACTACAAGAAATCTGCATCGTTCATGCACGAGCGATTTGCGTGCGCCAGTCCCGGTTTAGTTGGACCATCCGCGCCACCACAACGATTTCTTCGAAACTGAAATTCGACATCTCCTTCTCGGGATCGTAGGTCCGTGTGAACTCGAACCTGAATTCCGGGGCTAAGCTGATGCCCGCCGCCGGCTCCGGTTGTCGAACAATCCAGCATGCTGAGTGTAGACGCTTGGTCGCCGCCACGGTACGGCCTTCGACGGTGCGTAGGATGGAGCATCTTTGCCACAGACAGCGTGCTCCCAGCCTACCCCACTGAGGTAAGGTAGTCCGCGCCGAAGCATGGACGCGAGAGTTCCTAGACCTTGGCGCTGCCCTGTTCGAGGGTGTGTACCCTCGGCGGCGGCATGCTCTCATGAACGATTTGATACGTACCTTGTTCCCATTTCCTAGAGCATGTTGTAATGCCGCCGCGCCATTTCTCCACATCGCTCTCTTGGCCCTGCTTGTCGCATGTGGCACCGACGACGACGCAGTCGCCTCGGCGGCCGATTCGGCACATTCGGGAAAATCATCCGCCTGGCAAGGCAATGGGAGACCGGCCTTGAAGTAGAGCTTCATGGCCTGCCTTAGAGGGGCTAAATACCCCAGTTTCGGTGGCTTTCGCGGCGGCTTAGGCAGGGCCATGTTACCCTAGTTGGTGCGGCGCGGAGGAGCTGCGCAAGATGAACTGTGGTTAGTCGGAGAAGGGGAGTGAAAGACTGACAGTAGGTTTGGACTACGGGCACGCGTGAAAATAACCATTTCCCATTTCCTTATAGGGTAATAATTCGACACTCGTTGCATTAACAGCTCAATCTTTATTTCCCTTCTTAGCATAAGAGTGCGAACGTATTAAAAAGATCGGTCGTGGCTATCCACCTCATCGGGCAATGCACCAGGACAGGTAGGAGACAGGACCGGGTTTCATTTTAGAAATGTTGACGACTGTGCCCTTATGTTTATACGATATTATTTATATGCCACCATGTACCGTCGAGTGTTACAACACCATCAGAAACAGGGGATAACGACGTGGCATGTTTTATTTTTTTAAAGGGCATCAGAAACAGGGGATGCCAATGTGGCATGTTTTCTGACTGGTGGGCCTGCCCCTCCACCTTCGACGGCGCGCATCCCAGGTTCGAGGGGTGGTGCCGCCCACCAACACATTATTGTGCAATTTTCCATGTGGGACCTGAATTCCGGCGCTGAGCTGATGCCCGTGTCGAACACAGAGAATTCTGAAAGAAGCTACTAAAAATAAATACTTTGAATTCTGGAAGTACTAAATTTAAATACATTACAATTTTGTCTGAAAGGTAATACGCATTCTGATCATCGAAATAATATAAATACAGTACAAATTTCTACTTCGAAAAATAGACCTGAAAATGCTAGCAAATAACCTAGGATGAATATATGATTCATTCTCCCCTATATATTTCGCTGTCGTCAGCTCCCGCGTGCTGCAACACATGTTCAGAGAACTCTCTCCGTCTACTGTGTGCTGCCAGTATCTCGTACAGAGGGTAAGGCCTCGGTGTATGTTCCAGACTTAAGCCATACATTACAATTGTTGGTTCCTCTTCCCAGGCTTGAACTTCATGATCGTACAGTCTAATGTAATTCCTGTAGTATATGCAACCGGGTTTGACTGTGGGGTGTAATCTGGTGTCAATGGAGATAGACCGATTGTAACAACGAAGAGGGCACGACTTCCAATGTCGTTGATGGCCTCGAGAGAGCGGTTCTCCATGTCCACCTGGTACAACACCGATTGCCCTTTGGCGAAATCCCCGTTCAACACAAGAAGCACATCACCATCTGACTCCACAAGGTAAAAGTTGTAGGTTCCGCGTACCTGTTCAAAGACTGGGGCCGAAATTATTTTGGCCATCGTGACAGTGCTCGCGCGCTGCTCTAACTGGATGTTGGTCGACAAGATGTCTCCATTCTCAAGTAATACATATACTTCCCCTTGGAATGCCGTCATGCAGACCAGAAGCGTATCAGGAGGTGGCGAATACAATCCTTCTCCAAATGATCCATTGATTTGCCCCATTGGGGTGCTCTCATCGTCCCATGCAATATGATGTGGATAATCAGTACATACGACAGATTCCAGAAGATCAGATGGTATGTGTGCTTGAAACTCAGTGTTAGACTTATGAGTGATTGGGTTTAGAAGCTGAATCTGGTACGGCTCCACCCTCTAAGCAAGCACGATGACGCCACGAGAAACACCGACGAAGTAGAATCTTTTGGAAGAAGAGGGCATCAATTAGCACTAAGATGTTTACAATGGAAAATACCAATAAATATCGGATGTGAATGTGAACCTGCGATGGACGTCCATTAGATTTGTCCTGAAGCAACGACAAGTGGCAAGGTTGAGGAAGGTGAAGTCGCCAACGTCTGGAAGTGTGTTATCTATCATGATCCAGTTGTTGAGATGGAATTCAGGCACCTTTAAAGTGCGGCGCCAATCGGTGCAGACTTCCCGACAAGCAGCATAGGTGTCGACGTACTCCTCTTTCTCCAGCAAATAGTTGGTGATCTTGCGAAGTGGGTCGGCCGGGAGGTCGGCCCAGTTCCTCTTCATCCGGCTACTGGCCATAGCTTACGTGCGGGAATGTTTTGATCGAGGAAGAAAGAAGAACTACCACTACGAGGAGAAGAAGAAGAGGATAACAAACGAGGGAGACGAAGCGGAACTGCCACTACGAGGAGACGATGAGATGGGGGAGAAGAAGCAGAACTGCCAATTCAAGTTTGGATCAACGGGCTTTTTTCCGGAACTAGCGCGTGGACCAGCCATGCACTGCATGCAAGTTTTGATCAAACAGACTGACATGTGGGACCTGCTAAATTCCGTGAAGTGCTCCCCGTGCATAGTGCGCTGACAGGTGGCATGTTTTCTGACAGGCGGGCCCGCCTCCTCCACCACCTACGACGGCGCGCGTCCTATGTTCGAGGGCTGGTGCCGCCCACCAACACATTATTGTGCAATTTTCCATGCTTTGTCGCAACCAGCTCCGCTCTGCTCCGCTCCTCTGCTCCTGCTGCCACCACTCCGCTCAGTCGTGCACCGCTCTCGTCGTCCCCTTGGGCCGTCGTCCTTCCGCCCTCCCCTCCCTGCCATCCCCTCACGTCCCCTCCCCTCCCCTCCCTGCCCTGTCTCCTTGCTGCCGCCCATCGCCCAGGCGCATTTGGAAACGAAAACCGAGATTCGGCCGTTAGGTTAGGGGCCCAACAACGCTGGTGATCCAGATCCCGCTCGGAGATGGATCCTGCGAGGCTTGAGAGCACGGATATGGGTCATGCACGGCTGGAGAGCATAAAATCTCCTTCAAGTCTGGAGAGCACAGAGGACAACAAAACGGGGGGAGAGGTAGCGGGGTGTAGAGCTTTGGAGGTATGGAGCCCGGAGAAGGTGCCATGCTTCCACATTGAAAGGTAAGAACTGTGATTCCTTATATGCATACCCCAATTAGCGTTTATAGTCCCGTGGTGATGCCAAGGATATGGGTTGGTAACTGTAGGACATCTGTACAGCCTGTCCTTGAGCATGATGCTTTGTCTAGCGAGCATGAAGTCACTAAAACGTGTGGCGGTGCAGATGATGATGAGAAAGCATATCCAGACGTGACTGCTGACCCTGATAGGATGGAGAGTAGGGAATATTTGGTTGATTCGAACTTTGAGCCTGACTATGGGACTGATGAGGAAGAGGAATGTGAAGATGTGGAAATGGGATGTAGATACGACGACGAAGACGTGGACAGGCCAGTGATACACTTTGATAGGGACAATCCTACAATTGATGAGGGGACTGTCTTTGATAATGTGGAGGACTGTAGATATGCAGTTGCAACCTATGCAATCAGAGTTCGGTTCGAATTTATCATTGAAAAGAGCGACCAAAAGAGATTTAGGGTGCACTGTAGGGAAAGTAATGTGTGTAAATGGAGATTACATGCATCTCCAATGCGGGGTGGACACCCATTTCAGGTTGCAATAGCTACATTTAGTTTCAGTCTTTCTCATATTTATTCTGCTGATAACTAGCTCTGAATTATTTGGATTCTTATCGAATGCAGATCAAAGTGAACACAACTTCCCTAATACTTCTTTAAGTGGTAAAATTAGACCGGCGACTACCAAGTGGATTGCTGCTACTGTACTTGACTGGGTGAGGCAGGATCATCACATTGGACCAGCTGAACTTAGAGCAAAGGTTAGCAAAAAGTTTAACGTTCTGATTCCTTATCACAGAGTCTTTGATGGGAAGGAGATGGCTCTAGACTTCATTCAAGGCAAATGGAATGACAGTTATGTTGTGTAGTTTCAAAGCTCGGGTAGATAAAACATCACCTGGTAGTGTTGTTGACATCGATTACGAGGTTGTGAAAGGGAGAGAAAAGGTCTCGAGGGGGGTCAGGTATAAGCAGGCAGATAAGATATGCTTCAGGAGATGTTTTGTCTGCCTGAAGGCATGCTGGAAGGGGTTCCTAGACGGCTGCAGGCCATACTTGGCAATAGGCGCAACTTCTTTAACAGGGAAGTTCAGGGGACATGTTGCTTCTGCTTGTGCTTTGGACGCGCATAATTGGCTTCTACCCGTAGCTTATGCTGTTCTTGAGGGTGAATCAAATGAAAGCTTGGTCACCCTGAAGGCTTGGTTCATGCAGAGACTACGGGAAGTAATTGGTCACCCTGAAGGCTTGGTGATACACACCGGTGCATCCGAGGGTCTTGAGAATGCTGTTGATGCTGTGTTTCCTGGGGTTGAGCATAGGGAATGCATGCGGCACCTCGCTACTAACTTCACGAAGAATTTCGAAGGAAATATCTTTGAAGAGGACTTGTGGCGATCAGCATACACATACATCCCAAGCATGCATGCTACTTACTTGCAGAACATGTATGTAGTTCCAAAGGTGAAAAAATACCTTGAGGAACATCACACCAAGCTATGGGCCAGAAGCAAGTTTGGTGAGTTAAGCAAGGTGGATTTTGTATGCAATAATTTGGCAGAGAGTTTCAATGATAAGATTTTGGGCATGAAGACACTTGGAATTGTTATTTTGTTGGATGCAATAAGACAGTGCATAATCGTGAAGATAGATTTAAGGCAAAGAATTTGTGCAAGAAAATTTTTAGGCCATAAAATAGTTCCAAAGGTGGTTATGTTACTGAATGCAAGAACCAGGGTAATGAGAACGATAAAGATGAGGGTGGTTAGAAGTTCCAGAACATTGGCTGAGGTTTATGCAGAATACAAGCGTGGAAGTGAACGGAGGTACACTGTAGACATTGGAAACAAGACTTGTTCATGCAAGCAGTGGCAGATTACTGGTCTGCCATGTCACCATGCAATTTACTTCATCTTAAAGCTTAGAGGTAACGGAGCTGAAATAGAGAACTATGTCGACAACTATTTCTCTGTGGACAAGTTTGCTGCAACTTATGCAGAAAACGTACCACCTATGGCCGATGAAAATGATTGGGAGATTGTCGATCCAGGGTTCAAACTTCAACCACCAGTTCTTAGGAGGCCACCTGGGAGGCCTAGAAAGCTAAGGATCGTAGCCTCCACCCAATAAAGGACCAAGGCTTGGTGCTAGGAAAAGGAAATGCGGACGTTTGTGGCGGATTCGGCCATATCAAGAGGTTGTGCAAAAATCCAGTTACACATGCTATTGTTCCTGTTCACACCCTGGTGGCAGAAAATGAGGCTTCTCAGCCAGAACTGGCGGAAGAGTAGCGCGAAGACGGTGATGAGCACTCGGAGGAAAATGTACATAAGCAGCCAACTTATGAAGAAGTGGAGGTACCGGCAAGAAAAGGGTGTGAAAAGAAACAAAAGGGTAAGCGGAACGGGGAGGAAAGGGCAAATAATGGAGGGTGTATTAGAATATGAAGAAGTTGCAGGGGTGATTGAGGATGTTCTTGAGGATCTTTCGGCTAACTGCAGGAGAAATAATAAATCCCTGCCAATTTCATCTTTGTACGATTCTCCGGATGAAAGGTAAGCTTAAAAATTGTTTTATTTGCCATTTTATCATTTTTTATCCTTATCAACTGATGCTTAATGCAGCGTGGGCTAGCAGACTAATAAGAGGAGCAGAAAGATGCGGGCACAGTAATGTCCTATGTTGAATTGTATCATTGAAACTAAACTAGCCGTGTCGTCTTTATTTATATCTGGCGCGTGCAATGTGTCTGTGATGAGGTCATGTGGACCAGATTACATTTTTTTTAAATATTATTACATTAATTTTTTACCTGCGTTTGGACGCGGCTACTAGTTCCCATCTCCCTTGCATTCCCATCTCCTCTGGCGCACTCCAGAATTATGGCTGTGCCATCAAGTAGCAGAGTCAGCGTATTGTCCCATCAGGTGTGAACGCAATGAATTTGTTTGTTCAGAATTTGACGACTTTTGATTAGTTTGAAAGACAGAGAAACCTAAAACATGTATCTAGACATGTTTTGGGTATAGACACATTTATTAAATATCTAAAAAAACTAAGTCAGTTATATCTGGATAGGAGTAGTACACTATTACAACACGCTCGATCCCTTCTCCTCAGGCGCACTCCAAATTACGGCTGTTGCCATCAAGTGCCGGGAGCAGAGTCAGCGTATTGTCCCATCAGATATGCCAGGGAACGCGTGAACTTTATTTTCAGGATCGGACGAGTTTCGATCGACTAGTTTCAAAGACAAAGATAACTAAAACATGGCCAACATATATAGATTATGACGATAATCGACCATGACTCAGGTGACCCAGATCCAAAGAGCGCAATTAAGATACCGTACATAGATTTAATTTATGCTTAAGTGGCCCTAATCGACTATGACGCTCCTGCAGTCTCCATCATTGACGCGTTGTTCGCGTCGCCGCCAGCCTCCTCCGCGTCGGAATCGATGCCGACATTCCCGGCAGCGTTCCTCCTCCTCATGGATTCTTCACGGCATGCTGCATTGATAACGGTGGGAGGTCGTACGCCCAGGCACTCCCTAGAAGCGCTGCCTCCCTTCGGGGTTTGCACAGATCTAGGTGGATCTCCTGCCGGTGGGTTCCGCACAGCTCAATCAACGCAGCCCGCTCCTTCTTGAACAACTTTCGTTAGTACACGCTCGTACGCGAGTACCGCGCCATTGCCCTCTTCCGCTCCGACAGTTGGCAGCGGGTGCTCCTCGATCTGCCTCGCCAACGCATTGTCGCGCAAGAGCTGCGCGACAGGAACCTCGGCGTAGCTGAGCTCGAAGCCGGCCGGAAGCCTCGCTAACGGTGGCGCGAGTATGCCGTAGTGGGCGAACATCTAAGCCTCGTGCAAGCTGAGTTTAATCCTCTCCCTCTCCATGGCGATGAAGGAACACGATCTGATTTTCGGCCCCGAGGTTAAGGGCATAAAGGCAAGGACATAGGCCCAGCGTAGTTGCCACGGCCAATCAGTTCGCAGAACAGACTTCTCACGGATCGCCCACGCGAAGGACATCACTATCGTCCACGCACCCCGATCCAACGGCGCCTAACAATCGGGGATCAAGTCTTCTAGAAGCCCAGAGCGGTTGTTGGTTAGTTCTGCGTCCCGATTGTTTGTGGCCAACGGCGGGTAGTTGAAAATAATACACATTTCAATGACATTGGTGGATCCATGTGTGGTCTCTAAAGAGAACACACATCCAATGACTCTGGTGTTTTCAGTAAAAAGAACACACATGCAATGACACTGGTGGATCCATATGTGGTATGTGAAAAGAACACGCATGCAATGACTCTAGTTGTTGCTAGCGAAAAGAACACACATGCAATGACACTAGTGGATCCATGTGTGATCTCTAAAGAGAACACACATTTCAATGACACTGGTGGATCCATAGGTGGTATGTGAAAAGACACACATGCAAAATGACTCTGGTGTTGTTACTAAAAAGAACACACAGCAATGACTCTGGTGATCCATGTGAAAAGAAACACACATGAAATGACACGGGTGGATCCCATAGGTGGTATGTGAAAAGAACACACATTTCAATGACTCTAGGTTTTTCCGGTGTTTTAACGTAAACAGAACACACATTGCAATGGACACTACTGGTGGATCCATGGGTGGATTGTGAAAAGAACACCATGCAATGACACTGGTGGATCCATAGGTGGTATGTGAAAAGACACACATGCAAAATGACTCTGGTTGTTGTTACTAAAAGAACACACATGCAATGACACTGGTGGATCCAT
>CAJUXJ010001860.1:0-17169 GCA_910589775.1 Avena eriantha | reverse complement strand
TGTTCATTGCATGTGTGTCTTACCACAAACCACATATGGATCAAACAATGGCATTGCATGTGTGTTCCTGTCATGAACCACACATGGATCAACCAATGTCATTGCATGTGTGTTCCTGTCAAGAACCACATATGGATCCACTAGTGTTCATTGCATGTGTGTTCCTGTCATGAACCACACATGGATCAATCAGTGGTTATTGCATGTGTCATCTTTCCACAGACCACGTATGGATCCACTAGAGGCATTGCACGTGTGTTCTTTTCACAAACCACATATGGACCCACTAGAGTCATTGCATGTGTGTTCTTATACTAAAACCAGCACTAGAGTCATTGCATGTGTGTTCTTTTCACAAACCACATATGGATCCACCAGTTTCATTGCATGTGTGTTCTTTCCACAAACCACTTATGGATCCACCAGTGTTCACTGCATGTGTGTTCTTTTCCACAAACCACATATGGATCCACTAGAGTCATTGCATGTGTGTTCTTTTCAGAAACCACATATGGACCCACTAGAGTCATTGCATGTGCGTTCTTTCCACAAACCACATATGGATCAACCAATGTCATTGCATGTGTGTTCCTGTCATGAACCACACATGGATCAACCAATGTCATTGCATGTGTGTTCCTGTCAAGAACCACATATGGATCCACCAGTGTTCATTGCATGTGTGTTCCTGTCATGAACCACACATGGATCAATCAGTGGTTATTGCATGTGTCTTCTTTCCACAGACCACATATGGATCCACTAGAGTCATTGCACGTGTGTTCTTTTCACAAACCACATATGGACCCACTAGAGTCATTGCATGTGTGTTCTTATACTAAAACCAGCAGTAGAGTCATTCTATGTGTGTTCTTTTCACAAACCACATATGGATCCACCAGTGTCATTGCATGTGTGTTCTTTCCACAAACCACTTATGGATCCACTAGTGTTCACTTCATGTGTGTTCTTTTCCACAAACCACATATGGATCCACTAGAGTCATTGCATGTGTGTTCTTTTCACAAACCACATATGGACCCACTAGAGTCATTGCATGTCTGTTCTTTCCACAAACCACACATGGATTAACCAATGGCATTGCAGATGTGTTCTTTTCACAAACCACATATGGATCAACCAATGAGATTGCATGTGTGTTCTTTTCCAAATCACATATGGATCCAGTAGTTTTCACTCTATGTGCGTTCTTTCCACAAACCACTCATGGATCCACTAGTTTTCATTGCATGTGTGTTCTTTTCCACAAACCACATATGGATCCACTAGAGTCATTGCATGTGTGTTCTTTCACAAACCACATATGGACCCACTAGATTCAGTCCATGTGTGTTATTATAGTAAAACCAGCACTAGAGTCATTGCATGTGTGTTCTTTTCACAAACCACATATGGATACACCAGTGGTCATTGCATTTGTGTTCTTTGCACAAACCACATATGGATCAACTAGTGGTCATTGCATGTGTGTTCTTATACTAAAACCAGCACTAGAGTCATTGCATGTGTGTTCTTTTGACAAACCACATATGGATCCACCAGTGTCATTGCATGTGTGTTCTTTCCACAAACCACTTATGGATCCACTAGTGTTCATTGAATGTGTGTTCTTTCCACAAACCACACATGGATCCCCTTGAGTCATTGCATGTGTGTTCTTTTCACAAACCACATATGGACCCACTTGAGTCATTGCATGTGTGTTCTTTCTACAAACCGCATATGGACCCACTAGAGTCATTGCATGTGTGTTCTTTTCACAAACCACATATGGATCCACCAGTGTCATTGCATGTGTGTTCTTTCCACAAACCACACATGGATCCACTAGTGTTCATTGCATGTGTGTTCTTTCCACAAACCACACATGGATCCCCCTGAGTCATTGCATGTGTGTTCTTTTCACAAACCACATATGGACCCACTTGAGTCATTGCATGTGTGTTCTTTCCACAAACCACGTATGGACCCACTTGAGTAATTGCATGTGTGTTCTTTTCACAAACCATATATGGATCCACCAATGTCATTGCAGGTGTGTTCTTTTCACAAACCACATATGGACCCACTTGAGTCATTGCACGTGTGTTCTTTCCACAAACCACTTATGGATCCACCAGTGTTCATTGCATGTGTGTTCTTTTCATCAAACCACTTATGGATCCACTAGAGTCATTGCCTGTATGTTCTTCTCACAAACCACATATCGACCCACTAGAGTCATTGCATGTGTGTTCTTATACTAAAACCAGTACTAGAGTCATTGCATGTGTGTTCTTTTCACAAACCACATATGGATCCACCAGTATCATTGCATGTTTGTTATTTGCACAAACCGCACATGGATCCACCAGAGTCAATGCATGTGTGTTCTTTCCACAAACCACATATGGATCAACCAGTGTCATTGTATGTGTGTTCTTTCCACAAACCACATATGGATCAACCAATGTCATTGCATGTGTGTTCCTATCATGAACCACACATGGATCAACCAATGTCATTGCATGTGTGTTCCTGTCAAGAACCACATATGGATCCACCAGTGTTCATTGCATGTGTGTTCCTGTCATGAACCACACGTGGATCAATCAGTGGTTATTGCATGTGTCTTCTTTCCACAGACCACATATGGATCCACTAGAGTCATTGCACGTGTGTTCTTTTCACAAACCACATATGGACCCACTAGAGTCATTGCATGTGTGTTCTTATACTAAAACCAGCGCTAGAGTCATTGCGTGTGTGTTCTTTTCACAAACCACATATGGATCCACCAGTGTCATTGCATGTGTGTTCTTTCCACAAACCACTTATCGATCCACCAGTGTTCACTTCATGTGTGTTCTTTTCCACAAACCACATATGGATCCACTAGAGTCATTGCATGTGTGTTCTTTTCACAAACAACATATGGACCAGAGTCATTGCATGTGTGTTCTTTCCACAAACCACACATGGATTAACCAATGGCATTGCAGATGTGTTCTTTTCACAAACCACATATGGATCAACCAATGGCATTGCATGTGTGTTCTTTTCACAAATCACATATGGATCCACTAGTGTTCACTGTATGTGCGTTCTTTCCACAAACCACTTATGGATCCACTAGTGTTCATTGCTTGTGTGTTCTTTTCCACAAACCATATATGGATCCACTAGAGTCATTGCATGTGTTCTTTCACAAACGACATATGGACCCACTAGAGTCATTCCCTGTGTGTTCATATAGTAAAACCAGCACTAGAGTCATTGCATGTGTGTTCTTTTCACAAACCACATATGGATACACCAGTGGTCATTGCATTTGTGTTCTTTGCACAAACCACATATGGATCAACTAGTGGTCATTGCATGTGTGTTCTTATACTAAAACTAGCACTAGAGTCATTGCATGTCTGTTCTTTTCACAAACCACATATGGATCCACCAGTGGCATTGCATGTGTGTTCTTTCCACAAACCACTTATGGATCCACTAGTGTTCATTGCATGTGTGTTCTTTCCACAAACCACACATGGATCCCCCTGAATCTTTGCATGTGTGTTCTTTTCCCACTTGAGTCATTACATGTGTGTTCTTTCTACAAATCACATATGGACCCACTAGAGTTATTGCATGTGTGTTCTTTTCACAAACCACATATGGATCCACCAGTGTCATTGCATGTGTGTTCTTTCCACAAACCACACATGGATCCACTATTGTTCATTGCATGTGTGTTCTTTCCACAAACCACACATGGATCCCCCTGAGTCATTGCATGTGTGTTCTTTTCACAAACCACATATGGACCCACTTGAGTCATTGCATGTGTGTTCTTTCCACAAACCACGTATGGACCCACTAGAGTCATTGCATGTGTGTTCTTTTCACAAACCATATATGGATCCACCAATGTCATTGCACGTGTGTTCTTTTCACAAATAACATATGGATCCACCAGTGTTCACTGCATGTGTGTTCTTTCCACAAACCACTTATGGATCCACCAGTGTTCATTGCATGTGTGTTCTTTTCCACAAACCACTTGTGGATCCACTAGAATCATTGCATGTATGTTCTTCTCACAAACCACATATCGACCGACTAGAATCATTGCATGTGTGTTCTTACACTAAAACCAGCACTAGAGTCATTGCATGTGTGTTCTTTTCACAAATCACATATGGATCCACCAGTGTCATTGCATGTGTGTTCTTTCCACAAACTACACATGGATCAACCAGTGTCAGTGCATGTGTGTTATTTCCACAAACCACATATGGATCAACCAATGTCATTGCATGTGTGTTCCTGTCATGAACCACACATGGATCAACCAATGTCATTGCATGTGTGTTCCTGTGAAGAACCACATATGGATCCACCAGTGTTCATTGCATGCGTGTTCCTGTCATGAACCACACGTGGATCGACCAGCGGTTATTGCATGTGTCTTCTTTCCAGAGACCACATATGGATCCACTAGAGTCATTGCACGTGTGTTATTTTCACAAACCACATATGGACCCACTAGAGTCATTGCATGTGTGTTCTTTCCACAAACCACACATGGATTAACCAATGGCATTGCAGATGTGTTCTTTTCACAAACCACATATGGATCAACCAATGGCATTGCATGTGTGTTCTTTTCACAAATCACATATGGATCCACTAGTGTTCACTGTATGTGCGTTCTTTCCACAAACCACTTATGGATCCACTAGTGTTCATTGCTTGTGTGTTCTTTTCCACAAACCATATATGGATCCACTAGAGTCATTGCATGTGTTCTTTCACAAACGACATATGGACCCACTAGAGTCATTCCCTGTGTGTTCATATAGTAAAACCAGCACTAGAGTCATTGCATGTGTGTTCTTTTCACAAACCACATATGGATACACCAGTGGTCATTGCATTTGTGTTCTTTGCACAAACCACATATGGATCAACTAGTGGTCATTGCATGTGTGTTCTTATACTAAAACTAGCACTAGAGTCATTGCATGTCTGTTCTTTTCACAAACCACATATGGATCCACCAGTGGCATTGCATGTGTGTTCTTTCCACAAACCACTTATGGATCCACTAGTGTTCATTGCATGTGTGTTCTTTCCACAAACCACACATGGATCCCCCTGAATCTTTGCATGTGTGTTCTTTTCCCACTTGAGTCATTACATGTGTGTTCTTTCTACAAATCACATATGGACCCACTAGAGTCATTGCATGTGTGTTCTTTTCACAAACCACATATGGATCCACCAGTGTCATTGCATGTGTGTTCTTTCCACAAACCACACATGGATCCACTATTGTTCATTGCATGTGTGTTCTTTCCACAAACCACACATGGATCCCCCTGAGTCATTGCATGTGTGTTCTTTTCACAAACCACATATGGACCCACTTGAGTCATTGCATGTGTGTTCTTTCCACAAACCACGTATGGACCCACTAGAGTCATTGCATGTGTGTTCTTTTCACAAACCATATATGGATCCACCAATGTCATTGCACGTGTGTTCTTTTCACAAATAACATATGGATCCACCAGTGTTCACTGCATGTGTGTTCTTTCCACAAACCACTTATGGATCCACCAGTGTTCATTGCATGTGTGTTCTTTTCCACAAACCACTTGTGGATCCACTAGAATCATTGCATGTATGTTCTTCTCACAAACCACATATCGACCGACTAGAATCATTGCATGTGTGTTCTTACACTAAAACCAGCACTAGAGTCATTGCATGTGTGTTCTTTTCACAAATCACATATGGATCCACCAGTGTCATTGCATGTGTGTTCTTTCCACAAACTACACATGGATCAACCAGTGTCAGTGCATGTGTGTTATTTCCACAAACCACATATGGATCAACCAATGTCATTGCATGTGTGTTCCTGTCATGAACCACACATGGATCAACCAATGTCATTGCATGTGTGTTCCTGTGAAGAACCACATATGGATCCACCAGTGTTCATTGCATGCGTGTTCCTGTCATGAACCACACGTGGATCGACCAGCGGTTATTGCATGTGTCTTCTTTCCAGAGACCACATATGGATCCACTAGAGTCATTGCACGTGTGTTATTTTCACAAACCACATATGGACCCACTAGAGTCATTGCATGTGTGTTCTTTCCACAAACCACACATGGATTAACCAATGGCATTGCAGATGTGTTCTTTTCACAAACCACATATGGATCAACCAATGGCATTGCATGTGTGTTCTTTTCACAAATCACATATGGATCCACTAGTGTTCACTGTATGTGCGTTCTTTCCACAAACCACTTATGGATCCACTAGTGTTCATTGCTTGTGTGTTCTTTTCCACAAACCATATATGGATCCACTAGAGTCATTGCATGTGTTCTTTCACAAACGACATATGGACCCACTAGAGTCATTCCCTGTGTGTTCATATAGTAAAACCAGCAATAGAGTCATTGCATGTGTGTTCTTTTCACAAACCACATATGTGTGTTCTTTCCACAAACCACATATGTGTGTTCTTTTCACAAACCACATATGTGTGTTCTTTCCACAAACCACTTATGGATCCACTAGTGTTCATTGCATGTGTGTTCTTTCCACAAACCACACATGGATCCCCCTGAATCTTTGCATGTGTGTTCTTTTCACAAACCACATATGGACCCACTTGAGTCATTGCATGTGTGTTCTTTCTACAAATCACATATGGACCCACTAGAGTCATTGCATGTGTGTTCTTTTCACAAACCACATATGGATCCACCAGTGTCATTGCATGTGTGTTCTTTCCACAAACCACACATGGATCCACTAGTGTTCATTGCATGTGTGTTCTTTCCACAAACCACACATGGATCCCCCTGAGTCATTGCATGTGTGTTCTTTTCACAAACCACATATGGACCCACTTGAGTCATTGCATGTGTGTTCTTTCCACAAACCACGTATGGACCCACTAGAGTCATTGCATGTGTGTTCTTTTCACAAACCATATATGGATCCACCAATGTCATTGCACGTGTGTTCTTTTCACAAATAACATATGGATCCACCAGTGTTCACTACATGTGTGTTCTTTCCACAAACCACTTATGGATCCACCAGTGTTCATTGCATGTGTGTTCTTTTCCACAAACCACTTATGGATCCACTAGAATCATTGCATGTATGTTCTTCTCACAAACCACATATCGACCGACTAGAGTCATTGCATGTGTGTTCTTACACTAAAACCAGCACTAGAGTCATTGCATGTGTGTTCTTTTCACAAATCACATATGGATCCACCAGTGTCATTGCATGTGTGTTCTTTCCACAAACTACACATGGATCAACCAGTGTCAGTGCATGTGTGTTATTTCCACAAACCACATATGGATCAACCAATGTCATTGCATGTGTGTTCCTGTCATGAACCACACATGGATCAACCAATGTCATTGCCTGTGTGTTCCTGTCAAGAACCACATATGGATCCACCAGTGTTCATTGCATGCGTGTTCCTGTCATGAACCACACGTGGATCGACCAGCGGTTATTGCATGTGTCTTCTTTCCAGAGACCACATATGGATCCACTAGAGTCATTGCACGTGTGTTATTTTCACAAACCACATATGGACCCACTTGAGTCATTGCATGTGTGTTCTTTCCACAAACCACTTATGGATCCACCAGTGTTCATTGCATGTGTGTTCTTTTCATCAAACCACTTATGGATCCACTAGAGTCATTGCCTGTATGTTCTTCTCACAAACCACATATCGACCCACTAGAGTCATTGCATGTGTGTTCTTATACTAAAACCAGTACTAGAGTCATTGCATGTGTGTTCTTTTCACAAACCACATATGGATCCACCAGTGTCATTGCATGTTTGTTATTTGCACAAACCGCACATGGATCCACCAGAGTCAATCCATGTGTGTTCTTTCCACAAACCACATATGGATCAACCAGTGTCATTGTATGTGTGTTCTTTCCACAAACCACATATGGATCAACCAATGTCATTGCATGTGTGTTCCTATCATGAACCACACATGGATCAACCAATGTCATTGCATGTGTGTTCCTGTCAAGAACCACATATGGATCCACCAGTGTTCATTGCATGTGTGTTCCTGTCATGAACCACACGTGGATCAATCAGTGGTTATTGCATGTGTCTTCTTTCCACAGACCACATATGGATCCACTAGAGTCATTGCACGTGTGTTCTTTTCACAAACCACATATGGACCCACTAGAGTCATTGCATGTGTATTCTTATACTAAAACCAGCACTAGAGTCATTGCGTGTGTGTTCTTTTCACAAACCACATATGGATCCACCAGTGTCATTGCATGTGTGTTCTTTCCACAAACCACTTATCGATCCACCAGTGTTCACTTCATGTGTGTTCTTTTCCACAAACCACATATGGATCCACTAGAGTCATTGCACGTGTGTTATTTTCACAAACCACATATGGACCCACTAGAGTCATTGCATGTGTGTTCTTTCCACAAACCACACATGGATTAACCAATGGCATTGCAGATGTGTTCTTTTCACAAACCGCATATGGATCAACCAATGGCATTGCATGTGTGTTCTTTTCACAAATCACATATGGATCCACTAGTGTTCACTGTATGTGCGTTCTTTCCACAAACCACTTATGGATCCACTAGTATTCATTGCTTGTGTGTTCTTTTCCACAAACCATATATGGATCCACTAGAGTCATTGCATGTGTTCTTTCACAAACGACATATGGACCCACTAGAGTCATTCCCTGTGTGTTCATATAGTAAAACCAGCACTAGAGTCATTGCATGTGTGTTCTTTTCACAAACCACATATGGATACACCAGTGGTCATTGCATTTGTGTTCTTTGCACAAACCACATATGGATCAACTAGTGGTCATTGCATGTGTGTTCTTATACTAAAACTAGCACTAGAGTCATTGCATGTCTGTTCTTTTCACAAACCACATATGGATCCACCAGTGGCATTGCATGTGTGTTCTTTCCACAAACCACTTATGGATCCACTAGTGTTCATTGCTTGTGTGTTCTGTCCACAAACCACACATGGATCCCCCTGAATCTTTGCATGTGTGTTCTTTTCACAAACCACATATGGACCCACTTGAGTCATTACATGTGTGTTCTTTCTACAAATCACATATGGACCCACTAGAGTCATTGCATGTGTGTTCTTTTCACAAACCACATATGGATCCACCAGTGTCATTGCATGTGTGTTCTTTCCACAAACCACACATGGATCCACTAGTGTTCATTGCATGTGTGTTCTTTCCACAAACCACACATGGATCCCCCTGAGTCATTGCATGTGTGTTCTTTTCACAAACCACATATGGACCCACTTGAGTCATTGCATGTGTGTTCTTTCCACAAACCACGTATGGACCCACTAGAGTCATTGCATGTGTGTTCTTTTCACAAACCATATATGGATCCACCAATGTCATTGCACGTGTGTTCTTTTCACAAATAACATATGGATCCACCAGTGTTCACTGCATGTGTGTTCTTTCCACAAACCACTTATGGATCCACAGTGTTCATTGCATGTGTGTTCTTTTCCACAAACCACTTATGGATCCACTAGAATCATTGCATGTATGTTCTTCTCACAAACCACATATCGACCGACTAGAGTCATTGCATGTGTGTTCTTACACTAAAACCAGCACTAGAGTCATTGCATGTGTGTTCTTTTCACAAATCACATATGGATCCACCAGTGTCATTGCATGTGTGTTCTTTCCACAAACTACACATGGATCAACCAGTGTCAGTGCATGTGTGTTATTTCCACAAACCACATATGGATCAACCAATGTCATTGCATGTGTGTTCCTGTCATGAACCACACATGGATCAACCAATGTCATTGCCTGTGTGTTCCTGTCAAGAACCACATATGGATCCACCAGTGTTCATTGCATGCGTGTTCCTGTCATGAACCACACGTGGATCGACCAGCGGTTATTGCATGTGTCTTCTTTCCAGAGACCACATATGGATCCACTAGAGTCATTGCACTTGTGTTATTTTCACAAACCACATATGGACCCACTAGAGTCATTGCATGTGTGTTCTTATACTAAAACCAGCACTAGAGTCATTGCGTGTGTGTTCTTTTCACAAACCTCATATGGATCCACCAGTGTCATTGCATGTGTGTTCTTTCCACAAACCACTTATGGATCCACCAGTGTTCACTGCATGTGTGTTCTTTTCGACAAACAACATATGGATCCACTAGAGTCATTGCATGTGTGTTCTTTTCACAAACCACATATGGACCCACTAGAGTCATTGAATGTGTGTTCTTTTCACAAACCACACATGGATTAACCAATGGCATTGCATGTGTGTTCTTTTCACAAACCACATATGGATCAACTAATGGCATTGCGTGTGTGTTCTTTTCACAAATCACATATGGATCCACCAGTGTTCACTTGGCCCGGATTTTGTACACTTCGAATATGCACACACCTAGAGCCAGGTTAAGTTCCAATTGGCCCGGATTTTGCACACTTCGAATATGCACACACTTAGAGCCGGGTTAAGTTCCACTTGGCCCGGATTTTGTACACTTCGATTATGAACACACCTAGAGCCGGGTTAAGTTCCACTGGGCCTGGATCTTGTACGCTTCGAAAATGCACACACCTAGAGCCGGGTTAAGTTCCACTTGGCCCAGATTTTGTACACTTCGAATATGCGCACACCTAGAGCCGGGTTAAGTTCCACTTGGACCGGATTTTGTACACTTCGAATAGGCACACACCTAGAGTCGGGTTAAGTTTCATTTGGCCCGGATCTTGTACACTTCGAATATGCACATGACCAAATCAACTTTGCTTTTCTCAGGTTACCACCAATCTCCGGAGCGCTGAGTTTCAACGTCTCTTGGACACACATAAGGCATTGCGCTCAAAGCATTCTACACTCCTTGCGGAGTTCGAGAAAAGGGGTAAGTTTTCTCCATAGCTTTTTTCCTATCTTTCTTTGTTTTTCCCGCCGTACTAATTCATCATTCGGATTGCACAGCTAGAGTCGAAACTGAGAACATCCTCATGCGGAAGAACTTGGACCAGATAAAAGGTAAGTCCATTTCTCTTAGTTTTCTTCTGCGCCCTCTCTCGTTTTCCTCTTGGCTCGGTAGATATTCATACCTTGGCCTTGTCGGGTCAACAAAATATTTCAGCATCTCTTGAAGATAGTGTGCCCGTGCCTGATATGATGCTGCATTTTGTCGAACAAGCAGGACAACATCAGGCCGAACTCAAGAAG
This sequence comes from Avena eriantha, assembly GCA_910589775.1. NCBI lineage: Eukaryota > Viridiplantae > Streptophyta > Magnoliopsida > Poales > Poaceae > Avena > Avena eriantha. The sequence continues at coordinate 5,824 of CAJUXJ010001860.1, read as the reverse complement.
AAGTATGATGAGCTTGCCTTCCTCCGGACCAAGGATGATGAGATTGCCAAGCTCAATGCAGAAATGAAGAAGCTCAAGGCGCTCCACAAATGCGAGATGGATAAGGCTGGCCAAGACTCTACTGAAGAGCGAGAACGTCTCAATCTCCAAATTGCCAAGGACCAAGAAATGTTGAAAGAGGCCGACATCAAGCTTGAGTCGGCAAATGCTGAACTTGTGCAACTCCGGAAGAGGCGTGACAACTACACCATGGAGCTGACCTGAATCCACGGCCATAACTCTCGTAAGTTCTTTTTCTTCTTCCGTCATGAATCTCCCCGGGTCAACCTCCTTCACCTATTTCACTTGTGTTGTTTTTCCAGACAAATTTCCGGAGGGTGATGCCATTGCATCCAATGCCGTTACCAAGTTTCGCAAGTAGAGAGGTACTCCATCTGGTCCTGGCACCATTCCTCTTGATCTGGAGGACCTGCTAGTCAGGTTATCTTCTCGCGTCGAGATTATGAAGAACTATGGTAAGGATATCCTAGACGCAGCAGTCCGGATTTTCAATGCCCTTTGGCCTGGTGAAGACACTCCGGAGGGTTCCGCTGCTCTAATCAACAAGTTAATGGAGTGCGAGACCCAACTTGACCTTTGGAGGGAATCTGTCGGACGTGCCGGAGCTGAGACCGTTCTCCACTATGTGCTCACATGGTATGAGAAAATAAATCACAATCTTCTCGAGCGCATGCGCACCGGATCAAGGTGGTCCAATGACCCAGATTGGATAGCTCGGCGCAAAGCTTGCGCCCATAACCTCATTCAGTATGCCCCCGTCCATCAATGGAACGAAAGACCAAGCTTCCTTGACGTTGTTGACGACGAATACGTCGAAGATGGTTCGGGTGAAGATGATGAGGGCGAAGCCTCGGACGTCGAAGAGGATGAAGATGATGCTGAAGCCGAGGCCGGAGTTCCGCCTGCTGCTCCTTGATAACAAATACTTTGAATATTATCAGATCCCCGGTAATGCCGGGTGCAAATGTATTAAGCATAATGATCATATTTTGCTACTAAGTTGCTCGTGCAGGATTAACTTGGGCGTAGTCCCCGAGTTTCATTTTCTTGTTTCTCTAATTTCTTGGCTCGGCTCGTGTCTACCTTGGTTCGGTTTCATGACTTACGAGTCCGAGTTTCAAAAATTGACTTAACAATACTTAGAAACTTTAAGACTAGCTCAAAATAATTCAAAATAGCAAAAACAAGGTAAACACAAAGTTAGTCCAAATAACAAATGTCGGCTCGATTACGTTCTTTTCCTTAGCCGTTTTTCATGTGCTACGCAATTCCAAACTTGTTCTCTTGCTCGCCATGAAGCCAAATCTTGCTGGACAACAGCAATTCGAAGAGTTGGTTTTCTGGTGCTCACACACTACTAATCCGGCTTAGGCAGAAGCAACTTAAACCAACCGACATAAAAATTATAACAAGTACAGAAGACAACAAATATTATTAAGGCAGTCCCCGAGTTACTGCTCGAGGTGCCACCATTTCATAGATAAGCTCATTGCCGGCATGCATACATACCAACGTATGAGAGATTCGGATACACACACTTCTTTGCTAAGTGTAGAAGGGACGAAGTAGAGCTACATTCCATGGACGCTTAGATTCCTCGCCGGACCTGTCCGCCTTGTTCTTCTCCTGTGGTTTTGCATCGATAAGATAATAAGAGTCATTGTGCAATGCTTTGCTCACAATGAATGGCCCTTCCCATGGGGGGGATAACTTGTGCATGCCAGCAGTACGTTGTACCAACCGGAGTACCAGATCATCTTCCCGGAAAATTCGGGGGTTTACTTTCTGGCTATGATAGCGTCGGAGATTTTGCTGATATATGGCGGATATGGACAATGTCAATTCTCTCGCTTCTTCTAGCAGATCAACATCATTTTGCCGGGCTTCTTGCACTTCGGCTTCTGTGTATTGGGTGACCCTAGGCGAATCATGCCCTATGTCGGCTGGTAATATAGCTTCTGCCCCATATACCAGAAAGAATGGCATATAGCCTGCTGATCGATTCGGAGTTGTTCTTAAACTCCACAGTACGGCTCGTAGTTCTTCTATCCAGCACCCCGCTCATCTTTGCAGCGGCTCAATGAGCCGGGGTTTTATCCCGGATAATACTAATCCGTTGGATCTCTGCACTTGTCCGTTCGATGCGGGGTGGGCTACCGAGGCAACATCCAGCCGGATCTTCTTATCCCGGCAGAATCGCGCAAAAGCTCCTTCAGCGAAATTTGTGCCATTATCTGTTATGATACTGTGAGGATAATCGTATCTCAAGATGATATCTTTGAGGAATGTCATGGTGGTAGCTCCATCACATTTTCTTATTGGCTTCACCTCAATCCATTTTGTAAACTTGTCAACCATGACAAAGATGTGGGTCATGTTCCCTCTTGCTGGTTTAAGCGGGCCAACCATATCCAAACACCATACGGAAAATGGCCAAGTAATTGGTATGGTCTTGAGCTCTGACATGGGCATATGTGTCTTGGTATTATACCTTTGACAACCATTGCACTTTCTTACCAGATCCTCTGCTTGTTCCAAGGCACTTGGCGAGTAAAATCCATGACAGAAAGCTTTTGCTACCAAGGCTCTAGACGAGGCGTGATGCCCACATTCCCCTTGATGTATATCCCGGAGGATGTCAAGCCCTTCTTCCGGGTCAACACATCGTTGGAGGACATTTGTCACACTCCTCTTGTCTAGCTCGGAATTGATGATCATGTATGCCTTTGCCCTCCTCTGAGTTTGCCTGGAAAGCACCTCCTCACTGGGCAAAGTTCCATCTTTCAGGAATTGAAATATGTGCAGTGCCCAAGCTCGTACTGGGAACACATCCTCATCAATTTGCATTTGTTCCACCGGCATAACCTCAACCAGATCATGCTGCGCAGTCCCCGGGTTTCGCGAACCACTTCCCACATCAATGTCCATGGGCACAGCTCCGGGCTCCTGATCTGTCGGGATGAAAATTGAGTCGGATTCCGAGGATGGCCTGATAGATGGTTTTTTTAGGTGCTCTAGTGCTACACCTGGCGGAATTGCCTGTCGGGTTTATCCGAGCTTCGACAATACGTCGGCAGCCTCATTTTCCACCCAAGGTATATGATGAAATCCGCATCCCTCAAAGTATCCGGATATCTTCTGCACATGAAATCTGTACAGTACCATATTTGCATCCAAAGCATCCCATTGTCCAGAGACTTGCTGGACAACGACATCCGAGTCACCGAAGCATCAGATCCATCATATTCCAACCTCTTTTGCCACTTTGAGCCCATGCACAAGTGCTTCATATTCTGCAACATTGTTTGATGCTGTGAAGTGGATCTGTAGCATGTATTTCAGCTAGTCCCTCTTGGGCGAGGTAAGCACAACTCTGGCGCCTAACCCAGTTTTTGTTTTTGATCCGTCAAAGTCCATTCTCCAGTAGTTCGGATCTAGCAATGGTGGCTCATATTGTACCTCGGCCCTCCACAAAAAAGTCATCCACAGCCTGAGACTTGATCGCTTCTGTCTTGTCATATTGTGGCGCATAAGGGGCTAGCTCAATTGCCCATTTTGCAATTCGGCCACTTGCATCCTTATTGCTCATTATCTCGGATATGGGGGCTTCACATATTAATTTGATGGGGTGCTCTTCAAAATAGTGCTTTAGCTTCTTAGCCACCATATACACACCATATGCCATCTTTTGATTAGGGGTATAGTTTTGTTTCGAAGCTGATAATACCTCGCTCAGATAATATGCTGGCCTTTGCACTTACTTACCCTCTTCGTCGCGCTCTATCACAATTACTGCACTTACAACTCGGTTGGTTGCGGCTATATAGAGCAACATTGGCTCCTTTGATAGTTGAGAGGCTAACACTGGTGCAGTGGCTAACATCTTCTTTAATTGGATAAAGGCTTTGTTTGCCTGCGGCGTCCAAATGAACTTGTCCGACTTTTTCATGAGTTGATAGAGAGGCAGTGCCTTTTCTCCCAACCAACATACACACCTACTTCAGGATGCCGGGCAACCAGTGAACTTCTGGACATCATTAAGGCACTTCGGCAGTTCCATTCGCTCTATGGCTCGGATTTTAGTTGGATTAACTTCGATACCTCGGCTGGAGATGAGAAATCCGAGTAATTTTCCAGCCGGGACACCGAAGGTACATTTCTCCAGGTTAAGCTTCATTCGGAATCTTCTCAGGTTCGCGAACGTTTGCCCGATATTGTCAAGGAGCGTTTTGCTTTCCTTGGTATTTATAACAACATCATCCACATATACCTGCACATTTTGACCAATTTGGTCATGTAAACATTTCTGCATACATCTTTTGTACGTTGCTCCTGCATTACGTAAACCAAAAGGCATGGTGTGATAGCAATAAGCCCCATACAGGGTGATAAACGCAGTCTTTATTTGATCACTTGGGTTCAGAGGTATCTGGTGGAAACAAGAATATGTATCAATGAATGACAACAATTCACACCTAGCAGTAGAATCTATGACTTGGTCTATCCTTGGCAGTGGGAATGGATCTTTCGGACACGCCTTATTCAGGTCTGTGTAATCGATACACATGCGCCAAACCACTGCCATGTTCGGATCATCCTTCTTCTTCTCCACCAGCACCGGATTAGCCAATCCGGGTAAAGCACTTCCGTGATAAATCCAGCTGCTAGGAGCCGAGCTATCTCATCATCGATGACCTTTCTCCTGTCTTTGGCGAAGCGGTGGAGAGGTTGCTTCATCGGCTTTGCTCCGGGTCTCACATTCAAAGAGTGCTCGGCCAACTCCCTTGGAACGCCTTGCAAGTCCTGTGTGGACCAAGCTAAAATATCCCGATTCTCATGGAGGAAGTTGATGAGCTCGCTTTCCTATTTGTCATTTAACCTAGCACTAATTGTTATGGTGCGCTCTGGGAACATATCATCAACAGGCACTTTCTTGGTATCCTTTGTCGCTTCAAATGAGACACTACCATGTGGGTTACTCAGCGCCGACATATATTGCTGGGTGGATTGAGCCAATGTCGCCACCTCCTATATCTTTCTCTTCTCTTGTGCAATTACGAGTGATTCAACCAGGTTAGACCCGGCTAACGCGCACACAATGGAATGTCGAAAATGACCAGTTATGGTAATCACACCATTTGGCCCGGGCAGCTTCATCTTCACGTAACCGATGTGAGTACTTGCCATGAACTTGTTTAAGGTTGGCCTGCCGAGCAACGCGTGATATGCGCTCTCCAAATTGACAACTTCGAACTCCAAGTTCTCAGTTTGGCAGTTATCTCTTGTGCCGAATAACACATTAACCCAGACCTTGCCAATGAGTTCACACGAAATGACTGGCACAATGCCATGGAAAGTTGTCCTCGTAGCTTGGAGCATGTTCTCCGAGATACCCAACTTGCGTATCGTGTCCACATACATGATGTTGATGCTACTTGCCATTGTCAATAAGCACCTTTGACAACCTACATTAATGTTTGGCCCAATGAATGTTGGATCCAACACCAGCGCATACGACCTAGGGCTTGCCATAAGCTTCGGATGATCTTTGATGCTCCAGGTAATTTCCTGATCCGACCAAGAAATATACCTCGTCACCGCCGGCATTACCGCATTGACTTCCATATGTCGGCGCTGCAAGCTCTTTCTATCTGTCTCTTCTATGGTGAACACACAGTAACTCTGGTGATGCTCTCTATACTCATTTCTCCCCTCGTTTCCGGGGTACCTTTGACCTAGTTGATGCTAATTTCCACCTGATGCA